>JAOWBW010001663.1:0-190538 GCA_026119855.1 Campanula takesimana
CATTTACTATAAGTAGTCTTTCATTTTAATACAATTATTCTGGTATCCAATACCCAATAATTAAATTTAGAAAGAATAATTTATTACATAAATATTTCCAAGCGGTAGTCCCACTACCATTTCTTTATTGATCATCCAGAATTTTGACTACAATCCTAAATGGTCAATCCAATTGCCATTTTATCAAATTGCATCAATTAGAGTTATTATTTTAACCATAATTATTTCCTTTAGGTTTGAGAAATCTGTTACCTTTCTTTGGCACTTGCCCCCTTTCCATCATGAACCATGAGCATTGGAGAACCATTCTCCAATATCTTCATCTTCGCCGTTTTCAGCATGTTAATGCAATTCGAAGAGATTCTTATTCATTCTAAGCATGTCATAGTTCATCACTAAGTGATCATAACATTTGAACAATGAATCAAGAATTGAGATCCGTGGCTTGCTCCAATCCAATTGGACAACCAAGTTTCTCAAGATGCTCTATGTAGCCTTTATCTTAAGCATGTGAGGTTCCACTTATTGCCCTTTACTCCTTTTGCATGAAGTGAATGCAATAATGGTTTTATACCTTTCTTGCCTAGATTGCTCTTTGAAACATGTAACTCAACTCCACGCCTATCTAATAGGCTTCCAAGTTTCAAACTTTGTTGAAGTTTTAAGAACATAATCGTGAGCTTGAGACAACTCACATCCTAGAATCATACTCATGATTCTTGTGATTGTCTATTCCGGCTTTGGGTTCTTTAGGAATAGGCCATCAAGAATGTACAACCCATCTTCTGCCTTAGAACCATTCTTAGGCTCAGGATCCAATCCATGAATTTTGTACCATTCTTTTGAAGCATATCCTTATCAAGGATTAATCGCAATGATTTTAGTTGTCATCTACAACTTATGCAGAATTTCAAAATTTTACAAGTACCAATCTCATTAAGAGATAAATAATGTATTTTCCAAAAAATACCCCACTAAATTATATAACCTTCATATACATCCAATGTATAATATAATTTAAATGGGCTAAGATCCAACTTTAATTTAATTCTAAGTCCGCTATGGCGGATTACACAAAATCAAATTAATTAGGTAGACAACCCTGTCAATCATATCCCATATGACTCTTAGATCCTTTCATAGAGACTCTTCTAAATTGGGCTAAGATCCAACTTTAATTTAATCTTGAGTCCACGGAGGCGGACCGCTCAGAATCAAATTAATTAGGTAAACAATTTCTTGTCAATCATATCCAATATGATTCTTAGCTGATCCAATTTCAAAGCATGTTTAATCTCATCTTTTGCCTAGGCCCAAAACTGGTTTGACGCCTTATTAAGTCAACCATTTAAACGCATGGTTGATGTGCCTCGCTAGGGCGTGCCCACATCATCCATCTTGCTCATAACATAGATAAATTAATGCACCTCGCTAGGGCGAACCCACATTAAAATCACCCATGCACTAACAAGTGTTTTAATCATGGCGTGGCAAAAGGACTTAAAACTTTCTTGAAGGTTCATCACCATATAGCATACAACACATTTATGAGCACACAAGATAAACATGTTACGCATCAAGTTTAGCCACTAATTAATCTCCATTAATTTAAGCATATTATTTATGTGTCATTAGTTTCTCTATAATTATGAGGATGAGACTCTTTGAACCTTAGTTATCATCTCCAAATCAAGACAACAAGAAGTGCGGCTGAACTAAGCCATTGGCAACCACAATTCCGCACTAATTCAAGAAACCAAGAAAGTAGTCCATGTGGCCGAAACTAAGCAATAGATGGTCTCGATGAACGTAGGCCAATTGCATTCACAATTCCACATGGATCTCCAATCATTGAATCAAGAACTTTGTTTCTCATTTTAGCAATTATGAACTCTTCATAATTCTAATTTCGTTTTATCTTTGAACCTTGATTGCGATCAAGTTTGGGAAACACAATCTCGATGAAGGTAGTAGATTAGCCATCCAAACCTTGAACTAATCTTAGAATCACAAGACTAAAACAAATTGGAGATTTAAACCCAAGATCACACCCAAAACCCAAACTACCCCCGCGCCAAACCCTAGGTCCGTCCGGGTCAAGGCTTGGTGTCGGGTCGGGACCCCTTGCAAAAAATCCAAATTTTTAAAGTTCCAAAATTTATCTCAAAATTGTTTTTCCCGATTCAATTAGGATTTGGTGTTCTTGGTGATCCAATCACCATGATCATCAAAACCTTGAATAAACGATTTATTCTTGAATCCCTAGAATATCAAAACTTTGATCCAATCAAAAATTGATAATCCAAACAATTTTAAATCCACCATAATTTTAATTGCGATTGAGCAGTGCGATTAAAGTTTATAAACAATAAACCACATAAAACGCATAGACCACATAAACATCATAATCCCAATATTCAAATCATGCTAGGCACATAAACAATTATATACATACAACATGATCTTAGTATTGAAATAATCAACATGAACGGTGCTCTGATACCACTGTTGGGTTTCGTAGTAACATGCGCAGCGGAATTTAGCAATTAAAATTTTAAGAAACCCAAAGCATGGATCCGTTCATATGATTAAATCAAATACGACAAGATGAATAGAGGAATAACTAACCCTTGATGGCTATGAATTTTCTCTTGATCTTGGTGGAGGAACTTGAAGACTTGATCACGATCACAAAGCTTGAACACGAACTTTGAAGATGATGATTTTCACCCTCTAGCGGTATCCACACTTCGAACGAATATCAAAGGAGCTTCTTTGATCTTGGTTGCTAGACCAAAATATTATGAAACACACTTTCACAATATAATAAAGAACTATATGGAATTTATTTTGTGAATTATTTGTTCCTCAATCAATGATATTTTTAGAACAAAATAAAATCTCTCTCAAACTCTTTGAGACTCACAAAAGCACTTTTTTTTTTTTTTGGTCTGGCCGAATTGGGGTTTTTATACACAATTAAGACCTATTCCAAATAGGTAACTTGTGTCAAAAACCATTCCTAATCGAATTAGGAATTTTCCAATCGGGAGCACCAGGCGCCCGCCTGGTACCACCCAGGCGCCCGCCTGTTTGGGCAGAAACTCCAGTCCCTTTCCGGCTTGAACAGGCGCCGCCTGGTGCAACCCAAGCGCCCGCTTGGTTGACCAGGAGGCCCTGATCTTTCCAGAAATTCCTTGGAAGTCCTCCGACCTTAAATGCCAATATAGTCCTTTTTATTTAAGATTCATTCTATTGTGTGTGACCCTCTAGGATTATACTAAGTTGGCAATGGGCTCAAACATGATCCCATAAGATATGATTAGGTTCTAGCAAACCGTCATACCTACCCAAATAGTATAACTGGATACAAGTTCGCATCCTTTAGAATATGTCATAATCCCTTTGTCCACGATGTCATTGACACAAGTCATGGTCAACAAGTCAACTTGTATTGTTCAATACTTTTCTCGACCCGAATATGTTGATAATCCAAATGACATTGATCCAATCAATCCATTTGAGTTTGGCCAAACATTTCACCAACATTATTCCTTCGAGGGGCCAAGCTTGACATCTCTCCGAGAGGGACAAATCCATTGGCTTATTATTCTTCCCTACGTGAATCCAATCATGCCAATTCATACCCTTTATAACTACCGTGTAAGGCAGCGTTTGAATATGTCAAACATAATGTTCATCAAGTGGAAGACTATAATAACTTCATGTCTAAGGATTCAAATGACATAACTAATATGAGATTTATATATGACATCGACCATGACATAAATCTCATACCGCGGGTCATGTCCAGTACCTTGTTCCAAACAAGTACCCATAAATCTAACATGATCATCCCATGATCATTTAGTCTTTATACTAGTGCTTAAGAAGCTCTAGGGACGGAGATTATTATAAGCAAACACGAGCCACAATAATAATCCTATTATCTCTTTATTATCATGATAACTTACAACGTTCAACAAACGTGCCTAGGGCACCAACACCAACACTTGGCACACCTTTTGACTTTCTCGATACAGCCTCGTTCCATAGTGCTCCAATAGTAACCAATGCGAAGTATCTTCTTGACTAGCATAAACCCATTCATGTGGGGTCCACATTCTCCTTCGTGCACTTCACACATTATCTCTTGAGCTTCGGCCTCATTGGCGCATAAGAGATTGATCTCGTCGTGGTGCCTTTTATAGACTCGGTCCCCAATCAGTACGTACCGAGAGGCTAACCTTGCAGAGCTGCTTGAGACTTCTTATTGCTATTCTCGGGAATAAGTGCCATCTTTGAGGAAATTCATGATATCCGAATACCATGGAGAGTTTGTTTGAACCTCGTTGATCTCGATACTCATGCAATATGCCGGACTGTTCCTTCAGGCAATTTTGAAAGGCTTCACCATTTTCCCTTTGGGCATTTCGACTAATGAAGCTATAGTGGCAAGTGCATCGGCGAAGCGATTCTTATCCCATGGCAGGTAGTTGAAAGTGATCTCTTGGAATTGTTCAACCAGTTCTTCAAGGTGATGACCATACTGTTGGAGAGTCGGGTCTTGGGTTCGCCACTTTCCCGATTGCTGATTGATAAGGAGAAAAGAGTCGCCGAATACTTCTAGTTCTGTGATGTTTCTGTCGAGAGCTGCTTCGAGCCCCGCTATACATGCTTCGTACTCGGCAATGTTGTTGGTAGCTTCGAATTCAGGCGGATGGCAATGGGAGTGTAGATGTCTTGGATCGACAAGCAATACCCCTATACAAAACCGTGTTTATTGGCGGCGCCATCGAAAAAAAGTTGCCACTTATTTTCCTCGGTTGCAGTACAAATTAAATGCTCGTTGGGGAACTGTACGTCTTCCCCTTCACTTCGTCACACTGGGAATTCGGCAAGCTGGTCACTGAACACTTTCCCCTGGCGGATTTTAGTGTGACGTAAGTGATATCATAGCCGGCGAGCATGAAGTACCATTTGGCTATTCTTGTGACATGAAAGGCTTCTCGAAGATGTAGCGGAGCGGGTCCACCTTTGCTACTAGCTTGATCGGAAAAGCTTCCATATAGTGTTTGAGCTTTTGAGTGACCCAAACTAATGCTGTACATGACTTCTCTAAGACAGAGTAGTTCTTTTCGCCTCCTTGGAATCGGTGACTGACAAAATAAATGGCATTCTCCTTTGTGGACTCTCGTTTCTCTTGTGCTAACATAGCCCCTAGGGCTTCATCATTGACAGTGAGATAGAGCAAAAGAGGCTTCTCCTGTGCGGTGGAAATAGAACAGGAGGGCACGTCAAGTAATGCTTCACTTGGTCGAAGGCTTCTTGGCACGCGTTGGTCCATTCTAGAGCCACATTCTTCTTGAGTAGCTTGAAGATTGGCTCGCACATGGAAGTGAGTTGGTGCACAAACCAAGAACTTTGCCTCGGATACCCCGAACGTGCACTTTGCCAGGGTTGAGCCTCATCTTGTGTTGACGAAGCCTTTCGAAGAACTTGCGGAGATCGATTAAATGTTGACCATCGGTCCCTTTGGAGTGAATGATCATGTCGTCCACATAGACCTCGATTTCTTTGTGAATCATATCGTGGAACAAGTCTGTCACGGCTCTTTGGTAGGAAGCCCCAGCATTTCTTAACCAAAATGGCATGACTGTGTAGCAAAAGGTACCCCACGGTGTTGTTGAAGGCTGTCTTATGTTGATCTTCCTCGGCATGAAGAATCTAATTGTACCCAGCGAACCCATCCACGAATGAGCGAACCTCGTAGGCAGCAGTGGAGTCGACTAGCATGTCGATATTAGGGAGTGGAAAATCATCCTTTGGGAAGCTTTGTTAAATCCCAGAAGTCTACACAAACTCGACCTTGCCGTTTGCTTCCTGACTGTCAGAATGTTGGCTAACCATGTCGGATACTCGATAACCTTGATAAAACCACACTGAGGAGCTTCTCAATCTCTTCTTTGACCTGCAGAGACCATTCTGGCTTGATCTTTCTGAGCTTCTGCTTTACTGGCCTGGCATCTTCTCTGATCGGAATCCTGTGCTCCGCTACCTTTCTGTCCAAACCCGGCATGTCTTTGTATGACCATGCGAACACATCCACGAACTCCCGTAGTAATGCAGTCAACCTGTCTCTGTCGTCCCCTTTGAAGAATCTTCAATCTTAGTTTCTTTTGGCTCTTCTTCGGTACCCAGATTAACAACATGCAATTCTTCGTCAGCCTTTGGACCATTTTCACCACGACTACGGACTTGTTGAGCGAGTTCATTTAAGTATGTTGTGTTTTCGTGGTCTATTTCATCATAATTTGAATCGTTATTAACTTGTTCGTTAAGTTCATTATTAGTTAATTCATCATTTATGATGTTTGCAATCTCAGGTACTCAGAAATATCAAATTTTTCATTAGCCAAAGAAAGGAAACACACGCTCGGCTATGGCCTCCAAATCCTCTTGGGTGAGGTATTAGAGACACTCTCGGACTCGAAAGTAATGTGTGAGCCGCTCTTCCTTTGTTGCTGTGCGGGGTACGCAACCCATTTCTTGACTAAGAATTCTTCGGATACCACGGCCCTTTCGTTGAATACCAATTGTTGATCGGCTCGGAGCTTGGCAGGATCTCACTGAGAGTCTCGTTTATGATGACGGTGTCATGGATGGAATTAACTTGGCATTCATTCATCATGGCAAGCTCTTCGAACATGGAGGCTAAATCTGTTAGTTCTTCCCCCACGGTGATTTCTGTCTCGGATTCTATAGTCATCTTCCTTCCCCACCATTCACTGGGCGACATGGGAGTTGGTTCCCTTTCGGATTTCTGGATCTCACAATCGGAGAAGATTTCGAGGCCAGGCTTTTTGACACCCTTATTGTTACCCACGGCTCGGGAAAGATCATGTATGAACGTCTTCTCCTTGGCAGACAAATAACCATTCAATGTCTTGCGGTAAGGCCTTAGATTAGGGACTTCATAACGACGGCCTTCTTTATGAGCTCGGGCCTTTTCGTTCTTGATCGCTTGCTCTTGTTCTTTCAAGTCTTCTTTGGAGGCTCGTACCCCAAACCGAATGTGTTCTTGATAAATGGGACTTGCACGGGATGTAGGATTCCTTGTTGATATCTCCCTAAGCCTAAACCAGGGAAGTAGTCCATATTCCCTCATCATGCGGAGGACTTTGTGATTGCTGGGGTCCATGATCCGTTTCCCCTTCTTTGTCATGGCGTTGATTGAGACGCCGGAGAGAGTGAGTCTGGTAGACCATGCTGAACTTGGTGGACGGCTCACCTTTCTGTGGATAGTGACGTTTTCAACCATTACGGTCACTATTTCATCACCATTCGGATCTTGACACATTGGTGGAGAGTTGACGGTACGCATTAGCACTGTGAATCCATGGTCGACCCAAAAGTAAGTTGAACGAGGCCCGGGATATCAAGCACTTGGAATGGAACGGACATGACCATGCTCCCAAACTCAATGTCTATTTCGATCATACCCATGACTGTACAGGCGGTGCTGTCATAACCCTCGATTACTTGAGTAGAAGGGCTTCAAATCGGAATCCTTAAGCCCCAGTATGCCCATGATTCTGCCAGGCATGAGATTGAGTGCGGAACCACCGTCCACTAAGACTCTTGAGACGGGCCTCCCCCTTGCTCGTACCTTGAGGTAAATAGCTTCGTTGTGGTCGGAACCAAACGGTGACTGGAAGGTCCATATCGGCAAAGGTGATGACGTTGCCAAAATGAATGTGACCGATCATTGCCGTGAGGTCTTCGGGAGTAGTATCGGGAGAAACTGATGTATCATCGAGATTACGGATGACAAGATCTCGGTGTTTCTTTGAGGATACAATGAGGTCCCAAATAGAAGATGTTGGCTGAGTGAGTCTTCTTGAGTTGGACAAGTAGAGGATCTTCGGGAGTGTTGCAAGCTTGCGGCCTTTGAGAAGAGGAGCTCGCGGTGCGGAAGTGGAAGGGTTGCTTGCTATGACTCTACCGGATCGAGTTAGCATGTTGACGTTCCCATCTGCTTCTTTTTCCTATTCTCTAGTACTTCCCTAATTACCTCATCGTAAGTCACTACATAACAAGAATTGTCAAGTTTATTCATAACATTGGGCCCCCATTCACAATTGGGATTGAATGGGTGGTCCCCTCGAGTTCTCCTATCTCTATTACATTGACATGTTTCGTCATTAGTCACTACAAATTCTTTCTTATCTATGAGAGTGAATGACATTGCGGAGAACGAAGCAATCCTCGGTGGTGTGGCCACTATATGGTGGTAGCCACAATATTTGTGGTGAGCATGATTGGGGTGGACCGTCTTGGGTGGTACCCTTGCACGGGTGTGACTTGACCCTTTGCCTTGAGGACCTCGAACACTTCGGTTTGAGTCATGCCTTGAGAGGCGTGTAGACACGGTCACTTCGGGACTTCTTCCCTTGAGGTGGAGGAACCTTTTGTAATTCCCCTTGTCAATAGTGACGGCATTGACCGAGGCCTCTTTTGTGGAGTTTGGAAGCGCCGCCTTGTAGCGGTAAGTAGGAGTGGCGTTCTTAATCTCCTTGAGCAGCAAGCCCCACTTAGGTGGGTGCGGAGATCAATCTTGAGACACTTGAGAGAAATATGTCATTTGCCCTTTTGTGTTCGGCCTCTCACAATTTCAGAGAGTTTATCATTCCATCTCCTTGTGAAGTCGATGAAGGACTCATTGTCTCGTTGAGTAGTGTTCTCTAGCTCTTTCCTTGTGGCCGGTGAGTGGTGTTGCCTTGGTATTGGTTCTTGAAGGCAAGCATGGCGGACTCCCAATCAAGACGGACAGTGAGCAGGAGAGTAGCATACCAATCTTTTGCCGCCCCCTCGAGAGTGATAGGAAAGCATTGAGCCATCACCTTGGGGGAGACCTTCTTCGGAACCATTGCCCAAATATAAGTCTCAATGTGAAGCCATAGGACAAGAGTTGCCCTTGAATTTGCTTATGTCGGGCATCTTGAACTTATCGAGAAGAGCAGCCATTGTACTCATGAGGATGGATGATTGATAAAGCTTGTGTCGGAGCCTTTCCCCATGTTGAGCCCATTGAATTTTTTTGGTCGATATAGGCCATGATAGAATCCACCATTTTGGGCTCATTGTTCTCGGAACTCGGCTCCCCCATTTTCTTGGTGCGGGTGTTGACATAAAGGACTTTTGAAAAAACCCTCGGTCCATTCGGATTCATTATCATTGTTCTTGTTCTTTCCCTTGGCAAGGTTAGTGAGCTTTTCTTTCATTAGCTCCATTTCGGCCTCGTGGGCCTCCCTTTGGCTGTCGAGGTGGATTGCCAAATGTCAGTGCTTTGCTCTGTGCCTCCTTATTAAGGGCGGAGACTTGCTCTTGGAGGAGTTGACCATGGTGAGAGCTGTTCGAGAGACATGGTGTTGCCTGCTGCCGGTCATGGTTGATGTTGAGCTGTTGGAGTGATCTCTTCACGGACCTAACCGATTTGCTGAATCCCGGTAGACTCTGTAAGTACCAATTGAACCTATATTTCAGAAGAGGCCCTGTCAGTCTCCATGAAGAGGCTTAGAACACACAGTTGGGCACACGACTCGAACCACATAAGAAAAAGAATCTTTTTAAGAAGATAATGGAATCGTCACACTAGTATTAGACCATCCCCGCGGTCCCATATACTCATCGGATTCCATCAACGTTTGTGAATCCTACATGTATTGTTATAAACTAAATATAAAATGTAGTAAAGCATACATGCGGGGACGGATTTATTTTCGTCCAAAATAACCACTTTTGGGGACGGATTTTTATTGCGTCCATTTCAACAAATTGGCATGTATGATTTGAAGACATAGTTTAGGGAAACCTCGGTACACGGAGGAAACCGACTTGAGTCACGAGTGTTAGACCCTAACTAGAATTGTGTGGTTTGTGCTCGGCTTGAATATGAGGCTCAAAGCTCACCCCCGGACATGTAGTCTTGAACACGCCACGGGCTGAGGTTTACCGCTTCGAAAGAGCCAAGGTCTGGTGGAGCTTGAAACTTTCTAGACGGGCCTCGACGGTTTGGGGTTGGACTGTGCGACTCGAGATAGTGAGCAGTTCATAGGAATATGTGCATGTAGTGTGAGGTCTAGTAAGCGACAAAAAATAAAATTTATATTTTATTTTTTTTTGAAAAGAAAGAAAAACACACAAAACACATAAGCACATAAAATTACAACTCCCGAATCACCCGTGTGACCGGTAAATAAAACACAAAATTAAAAAAGTCCGAGGTTTCAATTCTGTTCTGATGCAGGCAACTGTGCCCCACACCCCACTGTTCTGCTTAGATCACTGAAACCTGTCTCTGTTCTGGGAATTCAACCAGAAGCGTGCGCCTCTGAGTGCTGATGTGGGACGCGCGCGCATGGCGCAATGCTTATGGGAGGCGCGCGCTTCTGGGAACACCTGTCAGAATGTCAGACTTTGGACTCAGGGGATTGCCCTGGTCCTATGTTCATATTGTAACCCCTGCAAAAGTGATTAGTGCAGAATAACAGAAGAAGAAGATGAAGGATATGAAGAAGTGGGCGATTCTGGTCTTGTTGATGCGGGATGCGCGCGCTTAGGCTTAAGAGGCCAGACGCGCGCGCCTCCCCCATCAGGAATCAGAATGCCCAGAAAAGATGTAGATTTCGATAAGAATGCAAGTTTAACCCTCAATTAACATCCCAGCGGAGTCGCCACTGTAGAACCCCGGGGAACCACAACTTGGCTAGAGCGGTGAATTATCCTAGGATGTCTAACTTGTTTTAGAGTCGCCACCTATGTTTTGAGGAACATAAGAAACCTATTGATTGTAGCCTAAGTTTGATTACGAAAACAAGAGATCTTTGTTTTGAGGTTCGGGGGTTAGATTACGAGATGGGAAGTACCGAAACACCCATCTCGCCCAACTAAAGTTGGTCTTGCTTGATCAAAACTACATGAATAATAACGTTCTTCTTCTTCTTTTTTAAGTCATAAAAAGGGGGGGGGGTTTAAAGTAGAGTTTGGAATGTAGGAGATATACTCCTTAACCAACCTTAATGAGATGAGGTGATCATTAGAGTCATGTCCCAAAATGATTTGGGTGATTGCACATTTGATTAGAGTAAAAGAGAGAGATGAGATGAAGTAGAAAAGAAAGGAAAAGATGGACATTTACCTACAATTTGAAGACCTTCAAATATTGCTTGATGAAATCCTTGGAACCTTTAGAAAGTGATTTTGGTATAGTTTTTTGTAAGTTCAATTTTCGGTCCTTGAAAATGGAGGTAAAGAGAGGTTTTTATAGGTGAAAGAGGGGTGTTTTTGTGCCAAAACCCAGTCACCAAGAAATCCTTCCCGGGCAAAATGCTGTAAATTGAGCAAAGGAGGGAATCCTGGCCAGAAATCTGTAACTGACGCCCCAGAGGCGCGCGCTTCCTGCTTTGGGGGCGGGAGGCGCGCGCGCCTGGATCCTAGTGTCGGAGGCGCGCGACTCAGAGAAGGCAATTTTGACAGAATGGACAAGAAAGTCAGCCCTGTCATTCAGTTTAGTCCCTGGACTTAACGAAGTCAGTCAGGAACTTAACGGAAGTGACACGAAACTAACGAGAAACCTTAAAATGGGGAGACACAAATCAAATGTGCAATCGGGGTGAACGGTCAAGCGGGTGTCTACACTAGTGCTTACAAGCTTTAGGGACGAAGATTATCATATGAAAATATGAGCAACAATAATAATCTTATTATCTCTTTATCATCATGAATAAAATGATAACTTATACAACATTTAACAAACGTGCCTAGGGCACCAACACCAACAATCCAATCTCCACTTTCCCTAGGCCCAATCTCTAGGTATCCATACCCATGCCTAACATGACCATCATGTTTAGCTTGTGGAAGACCCTTTGCTAGCATGTCCGCAACGTTATCATTACTAGGTACTTTGCATATATATTACGTCTCTCTTATCAACGATTTCTCGAACGATAAGAAAATGCCTAAGTATGTGTTTGGATTTAAGATGTGCTCTTGGTTCCTTTGCTTGATCAATAGCACCACTATTATTACTAATAAGGTCTATTGGATTAGCAATGCAAGGAACATCTCAAGTTCAACAATGAACTTCTTAAATCAAAACCACTTCCTATGCAGCATCCAATGCGGCATTATACTTAGATTTGGTTATAGAATTAGTGACTGTACTCTGCTTGGAACCATTCCAACTTACAATTCCACTATTTGACATATGCATAAAAACTGATTGCGATCTATTATCATCTTTTTTGGTTTGGAAGCATGTATCCGAGATCATCTTCATACCTTCATAGATCATAAACGAATCTTTATCCTTCTAAAGTACTTTAAGACTCGCTCTCATAGCCATCCAGTGAATCTCACCTGTGTCGGATTGATATCTACTCATCATACTCCAAGCATTAGATATATCCGGCTTAGTACTTATCATGGCATCATGGATCCATTGCGAAGCAAATGGCATCTCATTCATTTTTCTCTATGCTCATCTTTTGTCTTAGGACATTGAGTCTTGCTTAGAGAAACTCCATGTAACAATGACAAATGTCCTCTCTTAGAATTTTCCTTGCGGAATCTTCTTATGACTTTGTCAATGTATGTACATTGGCTTTAAACCATTTAGCTTCCTTGATCTATCTCTATAGATCTTAATGCTAATGACTTATGCGGCTTCATCCATATTCTTCATTGCGAAACACTTTCTTAACCAAATCTTTACAGATTAAAGTGTAGGAATGTCGTTTCTCAATGAGCAATATGTCATCCACATATTAGATAAGGAATAGCACCATGCTCCCACTAATTTTCTTGTATATACAAGATTCTCTTCGTTCCTTGATCAAGCCAAACTCAATGACTTATCAAAACGGATATTCCAACTCCCAACAAGTACCTATAAATCTAAGGATTCAAATGACATAACTTATATGAGATTTATATATGACATAGACCATGACATAAATCTCATACAGCGGGTCATGTCCAGTACCTTGTTCCAAACAAGTACCTATAAATCTAACATGATCATCCCATGCTCATTTAGCCTTTATACTAGTGCTTAACAAGCTTTAGGGACGAAGATTATCATAAACAAATATGAGCAACAATAATAATCTTATTATCTCTTTATCATCATGAATAAAATGATAACTTATACAACGTTTAAAAAACGTGCCTAGGGCACCAACACCAACAATCTCCCACTTGCCTTAGCCCAATCTCTAGGTATCCAATACCCATGGACCTAACATGACCATCATGTTTAGCTTGTGGAAGACCCTTTGCTAGCATGTCCGCAACGTTATCATTACTAGGTACTTTGCATATTTACGTCTCTCTATCAACGATTTCTCGAACGATAAGAAAATGCCTAAGTATGTGTTTGGATTTAAGATGTGCTCTTGGTTCCTTGCTTGATCAATAGCATAACACCACTATTATTACTAATAAGGTCTATTGTTAGCAATGCAAGGAACCATCTCAAGTTCAACAATGAACTTCTTAATCCAAACCACTTCCTTTACAGCATCCAATGCGGCAATATACTTATTTAGTTATAGAATTAGTGACTGTACTCTGCTTGGAACCATTCCAACTTACAGTTCCACTATTTGACATATGCACAAAAACTGATTGCGATCTATTATCATCTTTATTGGTTTGGAAGCATGTATCCGAGTTCCATACCTTCATAGATCATAAACGAATCTTTAGTCCTTCTAAAGTACTTTAAGACTCGCTCTCATAGCCATCCAGTGAATCTCACCGGTGTCGGATTGATATCTACTCATCATGCTCCAAGCATTAGATATATCCGGCTTAGTACTTATCATGGCATCATGGATCCAATTTCCGAAGCAAATGGCATCTCATTCATTTTTCTCATGCTCATCTTTTGTCTTTAGGACATTTGAGTCTTGCTTAGAGAAACTCCATGTAACACTGACAAATGTCCTCTCTTAGATTTTTCCTTGCGGAATCTTCTTATGACTTTGTCAATGTATGTACATTGGCTTTAAACCATTTAGCTTCCTTGATCTATCTCTATAGATCTTAATGCCAATGACTTATGCGGCTTCATCCATATTCTTCATTGCAAAACACTTTCTTAACCAAATCTTTACAGATTAAAGTGTAGGAATGTCGTTTCCAATTACCAATATGTCATCCACATATTAGATAAGGAATAGCACCATGCTCCCACTACTCTTCTTGTATATACAAGATTCATCTTCGTTCTTGATCGAGCCAAACTCTATGACTTATCAAAACGGAGATTCCAACTCCCAAACAAGTATCTATAAATCTAAGGATTCAAATGACATAACTAATATGAGATTTATATATGACATAGACCATGACATAAATCTCATACAGCGGGTCATGTCCAGTACCTTGTTCCAAACAAGTACCTATAAATCTAACATGATCATCCCATGCTCATTTAGCCTTTATGCTAGTGCTTAACAAGCTTTAGGGACGAAGATTATCATAAGCAAATATGAGCAACAATAATAATCTTATTATCTCTTTATCATCATGAATAAAATGATAACTTATACAACGTTTAACAAACGTGCCTAGGGCACCAACACCAACAATCTCCCACTTGCCCTAGGCCCAATCACTAGGTATCCAATACCCATGGACCTATGATGACCATCATGTTTAGCTTGTGGAAGTCCCTTTGCTAGCATGTCCGCAACGTTATCATTACTAGGTACTTTGCATATATATACGTCTCTCTTATCAACGATTTCTCGAACAATAAGAAAACGCCTAAGTATGTGTTTGGATTTAGGATGTGCTCTTGGTTCCTTTGCTTGATCAATACCACCACTATTATTACTAATAAGGTCTATTGGATTAGCAATGTAAGGAACCATCTCAAGTTCAACAATGAACTTCTTAATCCAAACCACTTCCTTTGCAGCATCCAATGCCGCAATATACTTAGATTTAGTTATAGAATTAGTGACTGTACTCTGCTTGGAACCATTCCAACTTACTGTTCCACTATTTGACATATGCACAAAAACTGATTGCGTTCTATTATCATCTTTTTTGGTTTGGAAGCATGTATCCGAGATCATCTTCCATACCTTCATAGATCATAAACGAATCTTTAGTCCTTCTAAAGTACTTTAAGACTCGCTCTCATAGCCATCCAGTGAATCTCACCAGTGTCGGATTGATATCTACTCATCATGCTCCAAGCATTAGATATATCCGGCTTAGTACTTATCATGGCATCATGGATCCAATTGCCGAAGCAAATGGCATCTCATTCATTTTTCTCATGCTCATCTTTTGTCTTTAGGACATTGAGTCTTGCTTAGAGAAACTCCATGTAACACTGACAAATGTCCTCTCTTAGAATTTTCCTTGCGGAATCTTCTTATGACTTTGTCAATGTATGTACATTGGCTTTAAACCATTTAGCTTCCTTGATCTATCTCTATAGATCTTAATGCCAATGACTTATGCGGCTTCATCCATATTCTTCATTGCGAAACACTTTCTTAACCAAATCTTTACAGATTAAAGTGTAGGAATGTCGTTTCCAATGACCAATATGTCATCCACATATTAGATAAGGAATAGCACCATGCTCCCACTAATCTTCTTGTATATACAAGATTCATCTTCGTTCTTGATCAAGCCAAACTCTATGACTTATCAAAACAGAGATTCCAACTCCCAAACAAGTACCTATAAATCTAAGGATTCAAATGACATAACTAATATGAGATTTATATATGACATAGACCATGACATAAATCTCATACAGCGGGTCATGTCCAGTACCTTGTTCCAAACAAGTACCTATAAATCTAACATGATCATTGCATGCTCATTTAGCCTTTATGCTAGTGCTTAAAAAGTTTTAGGGACGAAGATTATCATAAGCAAATATGAGCAACAATAATAATCATATTATCTCTTTATCATCATGAATAAAATGATAACTTATACAACGTTTAACAAACGTGCCTAGGGCACCAACACCAACAATCTCCCACTTGCCCTAGGCCCAATCTCTAGGTATCCAATACCCATGTACCTAACATGACCATCATGTTTAGCTTGTGGAAGTCCCTTTGCTAGCATGTCCGCAACGTTATCATTACTAGGTACTTTGCATATATATACGTCTCTCTTATCAACGATTTCTCGAACGATAAGAAAACGCCTAAGTATGTGTTTGGATTTAGGATGTGCTCTTGGTTCCTTTGCTTGATCAATAGCACCACTATTATTACTAATAAGGTCTATTGGATTAGCAATACAAGGAACCATCTCAAGTTCAACAATGAACTTCTTAATCCAAACCACTTCCTTTGCAGCATCCAATGCGGCAATATACTTAGATTTAGTTATAGAATTAGTGACTGTACTCTGCTTGAACCATTCCAACTTACAGTTCCACTATTTGACATATGCACAAAAACTGATTGCGATCTATTATCATCTTGTTTGTTTGAAAGCATGTATCGAGATCATCTTCCATACCTTCATAGATCATAAACGAATCTTTAGTCCTTCTAAAGTACTTTAAGACTCGCTCTCATAGCCATCCAGTGAATCTCACCGGTGTCGGATTGATATCTACTCATCATGCTCCAAGCATTAGATATATCCGGCTTAGTACTTATCATGGCATCATGGATCCAATTGCCGAAGCAAATGGCATTTCATTCATTTTTCTCATGCTCATCTTTTATCTTTAGGACATTGAGTCTTGCTTAGAGAAACTCCATGTAACACTGACAAATGTCCTCTCTTAGAATTTTTCTTGCGGAATCTTCTTATGACTTTGTCAATGTATGTACATTGGCTTTAAACCATTTAGCTTCATTGATCTATCTCTATAGATCTTAATGCCAATGACTTATGCGGCTTCATCCATATTCTTCATTGCGAAACACTTTCTTAACCAAATCTTTACAGATTAAAGTGTAAGAATGTCGTTTCCAATGAGCAATATGTCATCCACATATTAGATAAGGAATAACACCATGCTCCCACTAATTTTCTTGTATATACAAGATTCATCTTCGTTCTTGATCAAGCCAAACTCTATGACTTATCAAAACGAGATTCCAACTCCCAAAAGCTTGCTTCAATCAATCCAATGAATCTTCGCAACTTTCTTACCATTTAGAATTTTCTTGACTATCAAAACCTTTAGGTTGTATCCAATACATCCTTAAGTGAGTTCCCGTTGAGGAACGCTTGTTTTGATATCATTTTGTCAAATTTCATATTCCAAATATGAACATGTGACTATGAAAATTCTAATAAGTTTCTTGCTATCCATGTAAGTTTTTCTCCAAAAAAAGTCATTCATCTCCTTTGGTTTTTACACCTTAGGTTAGAATGATCAAGTTCCAAACTTGATTATTATACATGAATTGCCTTTTAGATTTTATGACTCCAAGCCATTAATATAAATGTGGAGTTGATATTGCATCTTTGATAGGTGGTAAATACTTCATTCTAAATGAACTTTACCTCAATACTTTCTATTTCGAAATATCCAATATTTCTTCTAATAGATTGTATTTTATTATGTGTGGAAGTACTTGTATATCTTGAACGGATTTTCACAACCCCTTGTGAAAACTTGTTCAACTTCCATCATAGGTTAAATACTATTTTCTAGGTCTCGAACCATTCGAGATATGTTTTACTCCCACTGATTCTTTTAGAGATAAATCTTTTATCTAGAAAAGTATCATCATAAGCAACAAACCATTTGTTTCTTATGAGTAAAATTTTATCCTCAAGTTTGCTTAGGATATCCCATGAAAATATATTTATTAGATTTAAATGTGAGTGTGTCCCAGACAACTCCTTTCCAAAAGGTCACAACATCTTAAATCTTTATGAAAGACAAACCGAGTTTTCTTTCACCATTTAACCTCTTTTGATGGAATTCAAATTAGTGTAGTTATAGCGGTTTGTAATACATAACCCCAAAATTAATAATGGAATATCAATTTGACTTTATCATCTAATGAACCATATCCAATAAGGTTCTTGTACTTCCACGTAGACACATCATTTAGATGGTGTTCTTAGTGAAGTTAATTGTGAAACTATTTCACAATTTTGACGATGACTGTCAAATTCTTAGTTTAATTGTTCATCATCTTGATCGAATCAGAATCTTTGAATAATTTTACCAAGTCCAACCAAAATTCTCTTTTAGCATTGCTACTTAATGCACCATATACATTGACATGTATTAGGTCAAGTAAGATATTAGCCTTTTACTATTCATAGTAAAAGATGTCTTGGTCCAAGTAAATAAGATTTGCATAAATCATGTGATTCCAAATCATATGACTTTAAAAACTCCGTCCCGTGAAATTTTAGATATGCATTTCTCATTTATTTGATCAAAACAATAATGCATAAAGAATTTTAATTATTTATGTTATAGCTTTTATTACTTTGTTCTTCAAGATTTAGGATATAAAATTTATTTATATGATGACACAATGAAGTAAATCATAATAAATAAAGCACTTTTCTTATTGCAAATAAGAAATGAATATCCTTCATTATCTTATAACAAAATAATATTTTTCTACTCCATTAGTAAAGTCACTTTACAAGTGTTCTACGAACAATGTTGCAACCATTACATCATTACCATTCATAGATCAACCTTTACTATGAGTAGTCTTTCAGTTTACTAATTATTGCACATTTATACAAATATGAGATCCATATCCGATATCAAATACCCAATAATTAAAGTCAGAAAGATTAATTTATAACATAAGTATCCCGAGTGGTAGTCCCACTACCATTCTCTTTTATTGATCGTCCAAAGTTTTGACTACAATTCTAAATGGTCAATCCAATTGCCATTTTACCGAATTGCATCAATTAGAGTTTATTATTTTAACCACAATTATTTCCTTTAGGTTTGACAAATCTGTCTTACCTTTCCTTTGGCATTTGGCCTCCTTTCCATCATGAACTATGAGCATTGGAGAGCCTTTCTCCATCATCTTCATCTCCGCAGTTTTTCAGCATATCATGCAACTCGGAGAGATTCTTATTCATTCCAAGCATGTTATAGTTCATCATGAAGTGATTATAACCTTTGGACAATGATTCAAGAATGTGATCCATGGCTAGCTCCAATCCAATTGGACTGCCAAGTTTCTCAGATACTTTACGTAGCCTTTCTTCTTAAGCATGTGAGAGTACCACTTGTTGCCCTTTACTTCTTTTGCAAGAAGTGAATGCAACAATGGTTTTATACCTCTCTTGACTAGATTTCCTTTTGAAAACATGTAAACTCAACTCCACGCCTATCTAATAGGCTTCACCAAGTTCCAACTTTGTTGAGTTTTGAGCACATAATCGCGAGCATAAGACAACTCACATTCATAGAATCATACTCATGATTCTTGTGATTGTCTATCTCTGGCATTGGGTTCTTGAGGAATAGGCACATCAAGAATGTACAAACACATCTTCTTGCCTTAGAACGATTCTTAGGCTCAGGATCCATCCATGAAGTTTGTACACCTTTCTCTTGAAGCATTATCCTTATCAGGGATTGATCGCAACGGTTTTAGTTGTATTATCTACAACTTATGCAAATTTCAAAATTTTACAAGTACCAATCTCATTAAAGAGATAAAATAATGTATTTTCCAAAATATCTCCCACTAAATTATATATACCTTCTTATACATCCAATGTATAATATAATTTAAATGGGCTAAGATCCAACTTTAATTTAATTTTAAGTCCGCTATGGCGGATTACACAAAATCAAATTAATTAGGTAGACAACCTTGTCATCATATCTCATATGACTCTTAGATCCTTTTATGAGATTCTTTTGAAATTGGGCTAAGATCCAACTTTATTTAATTTCAAGTACACTTTGGCGCACCGCTCAAATTAAATTAATTAGATACACAAACATGTCAATCATATCCCATATGATTCTTAGAATCCAATTTAAAAGGCATGTTTAATCTCATCTTTGGCTAAGGCCCAAAACTGTTTTGACGCCCAATTAAATCTAACCATTTTAAACGCATGGTTGATGTGCCTCGCTAGGGGCCCGTACCCACATCATCCATCTTGCTCATACATAGCTAAAGTTAATGCACTCTCGCTAGGGCGAACCCCACATTAAAATACCCATGCACTAACAAGTGTTTTAATCATGGTGTGGCAAAAAGGACTTAAAACTTTCTGATGGGTTCATCACCATATAGCATACAACACATTTATGAGCACACAAGATAAACATGTTACGCATCAAGTTTATCCACTAAATTAATAATCATTATTTAAGCATAATATTTATGTGTCATTAGTTTCTCTATGATTATGAGATGAGACTATTTGAACTTTGTTTATCATCTCCAAATCAAGACAACAAGAAGTGCGGTCGAACTAAGCCATTAGGCACCCACAATCCCGCACTAATTCAAGAAACCAAGAAAGTAGTCCATGTGGCCGAAACTAAGCAATAGATGGTCTCGCTGAACGTAGTCCAATTGCATTCACAATTCCACATGGATCTCCAATCATTGAATCAAGAACTTTGTTCTCAATTTTAGCAATTATGAACTCTTCATAATTATAACTTCATTTTATCTTTGAAACTTTGATTGCAATCAAGTTTGGGAAACACAATCTCGATGAACGTAGATTAGCCATCCAAACTTTGAATCAATCTCAGAATCAAGCGACTAAAATGAATAGGAATTCAAAAACTAAATCCACCCGCGACCCAAAAGACCCCATCCCAGACCAGAAGGTCGGCGCGGGTCCTACTTTGTCCGGTCGGACCTACCTCAAAATTCCAGCTTCTTACCATCACTGTGCGGCCGCCCTAGAAAGACTGTGCGGTCGCCCAAACATGTGCAGTCGCCCACGTTTTCTGTGCGGTCACACAGGTAGCATCAGAATGATTTTTAGAGTTCGAAAATTTGTCTCAAAATTGTTTTCCCCGATTATTAAAACTTTATGCAATCAAAAAATTTATAATCAAACAATTCAGAATCCAACATAATTTTTAGTGCGATTCAATAGTGCGATTAAGAGTTGTAAAACAATAAACCATAATAGAATCATAACACAAATAAATATCATATATCCAATATTCATATCATGTTAGGCACATAAACAATTTATATACACACAACATGATCTAGGTATTGAAATAAATCAACATGAACGGGGCTCTGATACCACTGTGGGTTTCGTAGTAACATGCGCAGCGGAATTAAGCATTTAAATTTTTATGAAACCCAAAGCCATAGATCCGTTCATATGATTAAGTCAAATACAACATAATGAATATTAGAATACTAACCCTTGATGGCCTTTGATTTTTGCAACCCTTTAATTCGATAGAGACTTGAAAACTTGATCACGATCATAGCAAGAATCACGAACTTTGAAGATGATAAAGTTCACCCTCTAGGGGTATCCACACCACGAAGGAATATCAAGAACACTTGGATCTTGGTTGCTAGACCAAAATTGTGAAACACGTTTTCACAATTAATATGAACTATATGGAATATTATTTGTGTATTATTTTGTTATTCAATCTATGATGTCTTAGAACAAAATAAAACTCTCTCAAACTCTTTGAGACTTGCACAAAAACATTGGATTTGATTCTGGCCAAATTTTGCTTGTTTATATACAAGTTAGACCTATTCCAAATAGAAACTTGTGTCTAAACCCGTCCAAAATTCTTTTCCAAATCAAATCAGGAAACCAGTCCCGACATGGTGTGCGGCCGCCCCAAACCACCTGTGGGCGCCGCGCACATCTATCTGGAAGGTTCTGGTACTTTTGAGCCAATCTGTGCGGCGCGCCAAACCCTTTTGTTCGGTCGCACACCTGCCCAGATTTCCCTAATAATTTCCAATTCCTCCAAAGTCCTTCGACTCAATATTCCAATATAGTCCTTATTTAAGATTCGTTCTATTGTGTGTGACCCTCTAGGATTACACTAAGTTGGCAATGTTCAAACATGAAACCATAAGATATGATTAGGTTCTAGCAAACCGTCATACCTACCCAAATCGTATAACTAGATACAAGTTCGCATTCCTTTAGAACATGTCATCAATCCCTTTATCCACGATGTCATTGAACACAAGTCGTATGGTCAATAAGTCAACTTGCATTGTTCAATACTTTCTCGATTCGAATATGTTGATAATCCTAAATGGACATTGATCCAATCAATCCATTTGAGTTTGCGCAAACATTTCACCAACATCATTCCTTTGAGGGGCCCAAGCTTGACATCTTTCGCGAAGAAGGACAATATCAATTAGCTTATTATTCTTCCTACGTGAATCCGATTATGCCAATCATACCCTTTATAACTACCGTGTTAAGGTCAGCGTTTGAATATGTCAAACATAATATTCATCAAGTGGAAGACTATTAATAACTTCATGTCTAAGGATTCAAATGACATAACTAATATGAGATTTATATATGACATAGACCATGACATAAATCTCATACAGCGGGTCATGTCCAGTACCTTGTTCCAAACAGTACCTATAAATCTAACATGATTATCCCATGCTCATTTAGCCTTTATACTAGTGCTTAACAAGCTCTAGGGACGAAGATTATCATAAGCAAACATGAGCAACAATAATAATCTTATTATCTCTTTATCATCATGAATAAAATGATAACTTATACAACGTTTAACAAACGTGCCTAGGGCACCAACACCAACAGTACTTTCATGCACTTATATTACCTATCAAATAAATGAATTGTGAATTTGCGAAAGTAAGAGGGCAAAATTCAGAATTTACCTCTCGAGTCTCCAGAAGCCCCATAGACCAATGACGATCCGAATCGATGTAAAAATCGTAGTCATGGGTGAAAGACGATTTAAGAAGGCCGTCCCGAAAGATTCGAGTCACCGCCCTCAGTCTCAATCTGCCCCTCGGAACCATATGAGCCGCTTGGTCACCCGCATTTGGGCCAACCCCTGCATTTCCCTCTTCTAAGGGATCCTCATTTCCTCCCCCTTGGTGTGCTTGCTCCGGTGGCATGAAATCACCTTGACCCGCGAAATTTCCACCTTCAAAAAGCATTTCATTGATCCAATCCGCCATGGCTTCGATAACACAAAATGGAGTCTACAAACCCAACAAGTGAAACTTTCTCTCTCTAAAACTCACTTTTTCTCTCTCTAACTCGGTAGTGGTGAAGAAGGAAGAAAGAAGAAGAAGAAAAGAAGAAGGGAAGAAGAAGAGGAGGAGATTCCAGCGCTGTGACCAAGAATCCAGTCAAACTGGAGACTTGGCCACGCGGCCATGTTCGCCTCATGCGATCTCAGCCGTTGGATGATCAATCTGCGTGAAGAAGATCTGGCCATTCAGTATCCTTGGCCACGCAGCCATCATTGCCTCCATAGGCAAAATGACAATTTTACCCCTAGTCCATTTCTCATTGTTCATTTTAGGTGCCCTTAACCTATTTTGACCGATATTTGTTACTTTTGGGTCCGAAAAGCCCCTAAAAATTTCTATCTCCCCCGAATCTTCAGCGCAATTAATAGAAACCCGTCTATTTCTATGTTGTGTGTGACCCGAACACTTGCTTAGGACCATCATGATGAGCAGAGGCCCGTCTACCTCTATATCATGTGTGTTCTAGATCTATTACGATTGACAGAGGCCCGTCTACCTCTATATTGTGTAAGATCCAGCACTTGTTATTGCGATTGACAGAGGCTCGTCTATCTCTATATCATGTGAGCTCCGGCTATTACCATTTTTATCTTGGGATTATTAGACCCCGTCGTCTTTATATCTCGCACCATTATTGTTCGCAGATCCGAACTACGTCCGGCTTGATTCCTCCGAGGATACGTAGGAAGCCTGAAAAGGTTCAGCCACCCGACCGACGTGGTCATTTCTCATCCCCAGCAGATGTTTCCCTCGCAACTCGAAGTTATCCCCATTAGAAGGCGTTGCTCCCCACCAGAGGACAATCGTTTACAATTTCCCCAATAGATTTGAACTACGTTTGGTTTGATTCCCCCGCAGATACATAGGTCGCCTGCCAAGGTTCAGCCATCCCATCACCCTTCATCTGTTTTGAAACTCATGTTTCAGAACGGATCCTTCATTTTATCGTTGACCCCCCATTGCCTTGCAAGAAGCGTCGCCGAGGGGCTACTGTTAGTACCCGATCCGAAAATGAGTTTATAAGGGCTTTCCCAAATATACAAGGGCTTTATAGGAATTAGAAACCTTGCAAAGACTCGTCCCGGATTCCCCAAATATATCTCATCATTCTAGAACATCTTAAAAATGGCTAAATAGGGTTTCCATAACAAAGACCAAACCCTAGCTTAACAATCACGTCAGCTAGGAAAGATAGCCACGCGGCCACATCCGCCCTTGGCCACGCGGCCAACGTTGCCTCAACCAATCTCAGCCGTCTGATCCCTCCATCAGTTCACTATAAAAGTCCATTACATTCTCTTGGTTAAAGGTCCGAATTTTGATCAACCTTAGGCTCCTTAAGTGATGAATTTGCTCCCTAATTAAGCATTTCAAGCTCCCAAGAACACTCTCAAGAATCCCAAGAAGATCAAGGTTTATTTCTTGCCAACATAGGTAAGTTTTATAACTTTTTCTTCATGTTCTTGCCATGTTCTTAGTTTAGATTCATAATATTCATGTTCCTTGCATGTTTATTCATATGTTCTTCAAATTATTCATATGTTCATAACATGTTCTTTGCATGTTCATCATATTCATAGATTAAAACCTTATTTATGCTATATTTAGGGTTGCGATCTTCATGTTAACATGTTATTTCATAGCCGATGATGATCTAGGGTTCATCAACCCGAACATGATCTAGGAACTACTTCTAAACCCTAATCTTTAGGTAATTTCCCCCTCATTATGCATAATCCCGATTCTTCTACCTATTCTAAATTCTTCTCGAACTACGTTGACCTGAGCTTCTCACATTGAGAGGAACGTAGGCAATCTTCGGATTCGGTCTCAAACACATCGCACACAACATAGACCGCATCATGATAGAAATACCGATCATTCGGGCGATAGGAGTGATAACGTTCAATATTCTTCTCTTATCGTAATTTGACCCCCGAACCCATTAACATGCTTTTTTCAATGTTTTGACTAAAATTAAAATGGTGTGGCGAATCTCATAATATTAAATGTCGTTATGAATATTCCCTTTGATAATAATAATAATTGCAAGATAATTCCCATGCGTCACTTCATCGGAAAGGGGTATTCACAGAATCCCATAATTGTTATCAAGGCAAAAGCTAATAACATAGGATTCACATCAAAGGCACCCTATGGTCACTGAGGTACACAAGTAAGCACCTCTATAGTCATTCCGGCATCAAAAGTACCCTATGGTCACTGAGGCACAAAAGTAAGCACCTCTATGGTCATTTCGGCACCAACAAAACTAAAGACGGTTCGTCATCAACAACAGGGAATATTCAGAATTGGGTCAAGGATATTGATTCCTTAGTATGGATTACAACTGGAGACGGCTCGTCATCAATAAAAGAGTATATTCAGAATTGGGTCAAGACATTGATTCCTCAGTATGGGTTACTCTCTAAACCCTAAACTTTACTTACTGCAGTATTGTTTTCAAATTGATTTTCAAAATACCTCAAGCGACCGTTTTTTGCATGTTTTGGAGTCGAACTACGTTTGGTCTGATTTCCTTTCGGGGAATACGTAGGCAGCTTTTCAGCATGGCCATATCCAAAGTTCTAAATGGTGTCTTTTCTATCGACAACGTTACTTCTTTCATAAGTATAGTCGCCGAGGGGCTTTGTAGACACCCCATTTTGAACGTTCATTAATAATTGCACTACTTCTGTGTCTCGCATTCGATTTGGATCGAAACTCATTAAGTTTGACATGTCTCGTTAAGTTTCTGACTGACTTCGTTAGTTAGGGGCCAAAATGAACATTAAAACTTCTAAAGAGGGCAAAATTGTGATTCAAACAAAGATGCCTCGTATGAGACATCTATTGTCTCGTACGAGACATCCCCCTTGACAGACGGGTTTTCAGCAGTTTCCTTGTTGATCTCAACCTCATTTATTGGCAAACACTCCGCAATCCGGGAAATAATGGAAGGACATTCTGAGAGTCCAAAAATAACTCATTGAGAATCGAGTCTTTGATTCCCATCTAACCTAAACCCCTTGGCTTGATTCCTAAGTCAAGAAATCCTATAAATATAGAGGTCCTTGAACTAAAAACCTCTAGAATGGTCATTCACCTAAAAAACCACCAAAAATCTGATCAAGAAGTTTCTCATAATTAGCCTCTCTCCCTTGCCCACGAAATTCACAAGACCATAAGACAAATCAAGTCAAGCTCTTTGGATTGTCAAGGCCTTTTATAAAGGCCATCCATAGGATTCTCGAAAAACGCTTAGGTAATTCCTTTGTTTTCTCTCTTCTCATCTCCTTCTTTGCCTTGAAGTAGTGTGATTATATCAAAAAGATCAGCCTAGAGCCTCTCCAAACCATGGAGATGGTCTCGAAGCATATGATCCGACATCCCAAATAAATAAGAAATTATTTATTTGTTTTCCTTCATACATGTTTTGCATAATTTTAAAGATGATGATGATGATTTCGTAGCAAGACCGATCCTAGATCGAGTGGATTGGGTGCTCTTTGACCTTCCCAATCCATAACTTAACCGCCAAACTCAACAAACTCACAGTCCGTGTTCCGTTAAACATGGTGGAGACTCATAACAAATCGATCAACAATCAAGTCCTAACAATCAAACAAACAAATGGCGTGAGGGAAAAGGGGCGCGCTCTCACAATGAGGAGCATTAAATGCGCTATCTTCAGCATTAATGGCGAAGATATGTCGTACACGCATGCCTACAAAAGTCTGATGGATAAAAACCCCTTTGTCTCAACCGGTTACTTGCAAAAGCAAGTAAGAGACAGAGTAGAGCTAGAAGTAGCTCGGTGTTAGATAGGCGTAGAAAACATAGCAGTGGCGGTTTAACTACTTACAGTAAGTTCGTACAAAAGCAATCGGTAAAGTCAAGGAACGATGTAACCTGGAGATATTCAAACAAAGAATATCTTGAGTTCACTACCAATAAGCTTCAGTTTGTCCTTGCTGATTGTGGAGTTTCCGGTGATGTCAGCTGTATGTTGGATATAACCTTTATCGGCAACTTGGCTACTTGTTTTGCTGATTTATTTTCTGATGCCCTCAGGCTGGTTTGCTTTGATTTGAAGAGTTGAGTTCCACCTGTGCTAGACACTAGGAGCCCTAAAGATACCAGAAAGGTTCTAATGAAAATTGGGGAATCCTAAGTGTTAAACATGATTAGGGTTAAGCAATTCTAAGACCTATACATATATTTTAACAACAATCTCCTCCTAATTGCTTAAGTCCAATCACCCTTTAACAAAGACATCTATCTTAGCTTAGTAAAAGAATGGTTTTAGAAATGTCTATTTATTTTCATTCCCTAAGCCAAGTCACTGTTAGTACCCAACCTGAAAATGAGTTATTAGGCATTCTAGAATTCACAGGGACCTCCCAGGTATTTACGAGCTGCGCATGACTTATCCAGAATTTCCCAAAAAGTCCAGATAAGAAGATTTTCTTGACTGATCGGATAAGGGATCGAAGATAGATGTTATCTAATCACCCTCCAGAGTCCAGATAGATTAGCCTCGAAAACCGTGTCAATCCCCAGGATCGGCCGGGCGGCCACTCTTCCGGTCGGGCGACCACTTCCTCCAGGTCAACTTTTCTTATAAATAGGTGACCTCAGTTCATAATTTCAACACGCAATTCTCTCCCCCGAGTTCTACAGCCAAAACTGACAGCAGAACTCTCTCTCTCTAAGCCTTTCTAGCAATCTCGAAGGTCCGACGAATCCGCGCTAGAGATTCAACTTCGTTCTTGTTTAGATTGGTGAGAATTTGTCATGTTTTCTTAGTTTAGATCTGATTTATGCTAGTTTCATTATGTCTATACACCTATATTCATATGATTCATAATGTGTTCTTTATGTTCTTATTCATAATATGCTCTATGACTAGGGTGGCGATCTTCATGCTTATGTATTCATTCCCACATGTTCATGATATTCTTATTATTATGCTAGATCTACGGATTATCCTATGCATAACATGCTAGATCTAATGTTTTAATCCCTATCCATATTGTATAGCCGATGATGATCTACGAGATCTAGGAACTACTTCTAAACCCTAAACTTTAGGTAATTACTCCCATGATCAATAATTCTCCAATGATGAATATGATGACTACACGTTGATCTTATCAATGATACAATCATTATTCTAGGATGTGATCATCTTGCATGATTCTTTCTCCACCCCCTTCATTATGCATGATCCCGCTTCTTTTCTCTATGCCGATTATGTACGAACTACGCTGACCTGACCTTCTTATAACGAGAGGAACGTAGGTAATCTTCGGATCCAGTCTCAATCACTAACACACTACTAACACATTCATCATGATAGAAAGTCCGACTGCTCGGGCGATAGGAGTGATAATTTGATATTCTTCTCTTGTCGTAACTTGACCCCCGAACCCTCTCTGTTAGCTTTTCTCAATGTTTTAGCTCGATAAAACAACGTGGCGACTCTTAATAAGGTTAAACGCTAACTTGAATAACCTAATCCCATAGAAAAGATAAATAAAGATAAATAAAAGAAAGATTTCCCGTGCGTCGCCCGCATGACGGAAAGGGGTATTCACAGTGGCGATTCTGCTGGGGACTAGCTTTGAACGTCTTCAAACATAGAGGGTCAAACTTTCATCAATATCATGATTGTACTTACTTGCTTTTTCCCCTTGTACTTTATCTCCTATACATATTTGCTTCCCTTGTACTTTAGTGCGTTAATATCTTAACTGTTTCCTATTGTAACCTTTCTAACTGTTTTGCATTGCATACATGTAAATACAAAAAACTCTTTGTTTTCTCCCTCAAATATAACTAATTGTTGTCCGCACACTACCACTAGGTCCGTGTCACACTGCACACCCTACTGGATACTCCGCTGAGTGCACAGATTTTGGTGATCATGTCGCCTCTATCTTCGTGGCACTCGGGCTATATAACTCAATGTTTTCACTTGTGAAGCAGTCGAGGTTAATCCTTGTTCATTTCGAAACCATGCACTCACAGAGTCTAGGACACTCCAAAGTTGACCGGTTGGTTTGACTAGCTTTTCTTTATAGACAATTAACGTGTCGTTCATGCCGTCATCCGTTAAGTCTTTAATGAGTCGAGATCCTTAGAGAGAAAAAAATCACAAAAAAAATGAAATTCCCTACAAGGGTGTGCATATAGTAAGCCGAGTTATACTTTGTACAAGGATCTCAACTCGTTAAAAACTTAACGGAAGTAACATAAATGTTACGTTAAAGGCCTTTAAACAAGGGTTAGTCGTTAGGATCCGTTAGGTCGGTGGAAGTCGCTTGCCCTATAGGACCCTCGCCCAAATTGTCCGTTTGGGACGTGCAATACAGATGAAAAACGAGGGGTCTATAGACGTAGTGATGACTTCCACTGATCCAGGTTTTGTAGATAGTAACCCAAAAAGGGGTACCCCTTCCAACCATTAGGAATAATAATACATTGTTTTGTAAATAACAAAATACATTGCATGAGCCTTGTCCCGTCCTAAACCTCTCGTCTACTACCTCTACAGAGAAGCAAGTTTGGGTCTGTTCTGGTGGTCGTCTTTAACGGTCAAGCCTTCCACAAGCTCAGTCTTCAGTCTCTGCATCAAAAAATATCTTCATCATCAGAGCCTAATACTCATAATGTCTCCACTCCGCCAGTCTCCGCTGCTGCCGATCCAGAAATCGCCGCCAGTATCAATCCCTCGGACATTCCGCCACCTCTCCATGCATTCTTCACCAACCTCATGCTACAGATCTCTAAGCTTGAGGATAGAAGCAAGTCTCTAGAAAGGGTCAACCAAGAGCTCAAAGATCATCTTCACACTGAGATGAAGAAGAAAGGTGTGGAAACTAGCTTCCACAATGAAGAAGTGATCTTCATCCAAGACGAAACAGTGCCTGCTACCTACCCTTCCAACAAGGATGCTATCCCTCTCAAGGTGCCCAACTACCAAAGGGTCCCTCCTCCTAATTTTGGTACTAAAGCAACCTCCAGCAAGGGTCCATATGATCTGTCACCAGAATTAATGGGTAGTTACTTGTCGTCTACCAAGTTCCACCGCCTTCACTACCGTTGAGTATCGGTGCCGCCGTGCCTACAGTCTCTACCACTCCTCTCGCTACTCAAGCCTATGGTAGCACAGACTTCTCTAATCACCCTTTAGTGGTTGCCATGCAAGAACAGATCTGCAAGCTATCTGATACGGTCTCCAAGCAAGCCGCTCTGATTGTTAAGACCATTGACCCAAGCAATGTAGGTTCTCTACCTAGAGACTTCAAGATGCCGAAGGTCTCTACATTCCACGGTATTACATGTCCTAAGACTCATCTCGACAGTTATTTGCTAGCCATGAGAGCTCGAGACTGCACCAACGAGCAAATGGCCCGAGTCTTCCATAACACTTTGGACGCAATTGCCCTCCGTTGGTTTTTGAGTTTGGATCCCTCCGAACGAGAGACGTGGGAACAAATCACCACTACTTTCTGCGAGAAGTATCAGTCAAACCTAGATTGGCACGTCAACCGTACTGATTTAGAGAACACGATGCAGAGGCCCGACGAGCCTATCTATGACTTCTACAAGAGGTGGAACCACAAGCTAGCGGAAGTTTAATACCCTCCTAAGGCAAAGGAACAAAATCAAATCTTCTTCAAGTGCCTGTTGCCCGAGCTTAGGGTGGCGATTGGTAATGGTTACTTTCCCGATCTACGGGAAATGGTTAACGCTGGGGTCTGACATGAAGCTGGTATTACTGGTGTTGTTAAAGAAACTGCTAAGAGTGGAAATACCTCATTCCGCTACAAAGCTCTAACAAATGCCGCTCCTAAATCTAAAGAATTGGCCGGTCAAATGAATATGGTCCAAGACAACTCCGCCTTCGATGTCCAAGCGGTGACAAGCAGCTTTCCCCGGAAAGAAGATCATTTCGGAGACTTCGGTATGCCTACTAGTAAAGTCTTTGAAGTATTGATAAAAAAGGGTTTGATCAAGCCACTTGAAAATTATGAACCATTGACTAAAAGGGCTAACCTCGATACAAAGAAGTTCTGCAAGTACCATAACTACATTGGCCATACCACTGACGACTGCATACTGCTCAAGCATGTCATCCAAAAGCTTATAGCCGATGGAAAGATTGAGAAGACTAAAGGTCCGAAAACCATAGCAAACCCGCTCCCTAACAATGGTGGCGTCAACATGGTCGAGGTCATCGGAGGCGACATTGGCATTCTCGAGATGGTAGATGCCTTCGCTGAACTGGGGCTAGACATGAATGCTCTATTCGGAGGACTAGTCAAGATCGGGTTGATAACTCCTGTGGAGCGCGGATTCCAATGGCCTAAGCGTGTGTGTGACATGTCCAAGTTTTGCTACTACCATAGAGTGTTCGGACACACCAACAACGAGTGCTTTACCATCAAGCGAGTTGTACAAAAACTCATCAAGGACAATGTCATTGCGGTCCCGAGAAAGATAATCACCATGGATGTTAATTTGGTAGAGACCGATCAAATCACCATGCTAGAACTCGAAGACTGCATTGAGCGACTAAAAATCTCCATGAAGAAGTTTCTCCGTGACCTTGTGAATAAAGGACTCCTTAGACAACTCAAGGGGTACTCTACGCACATGGGTAACAATTTATGGAAATATTGCCATTATCACCAAGACACCGGTCATAGAACAAGGGAATGCTTCGCTCTGAAGAAGGAAGTAATGAAGCTCATCCATGAGGGCTCACTCGAAGATCCTAGATTCTCTTTAGATAAAAATAGTATAGCAACAAACATTGGTGATCTAGCCGAAACTATTGTGGCAGACTCCGAGTTTTGTAGTGATGATGAGATAGGCTGTACTTCAAAGTTTATTAATGATAGTCATTCTTCTTGTTATATGATGTCATTAGATGAATTGTCTCTAGAAGCTTTTCTCTTAGAAGATTGCGAATCCGGTTCACTCAAATCTCCACTTAAATCTCCACCACTATCTATAGCCGAAATCTTCGCAGAATCCACCAAAATGCCACAGTCTCCATACGACATGCGAGCAGAAATCAACCTACTCACAAGGTCCAGACAGATCTATCAGTCAGACCCCAAGGGTACAAAGAAGGTCTTCAACAAAGAGTCAGAACCATCAGACCTTGAAAAAGAGGACCCCATCCTCACGCAGCTTAAACAAACATAATCTCACATATCTTTGTGGTCCCTACTCACTTCATCTCTAGCTCACCGGCAGATGCTCGAGAAGAACATGGCCGCTACTATGGTCCCATCAGACACAACTCCCGAGAATGTCACACAAATGATCAGCAACATTCACTTCAGGAATATCATCACCTTCTCAGAGCTTGATGAACCGCCGTTTGGCATTGATCATAACGAACCTCTGCACATTACGGTCGAGATCAGTGGGAAGAAAATTCCTCGAGCCTTTGTGGACAACGGATCCGCCATCAATGTACTGCCGTCACGGATGATGGATGTGGTGGGTATAGATGTAACCACTCTAAGGCCCTCCAAGCAGATAATTAAGGCCTATGACTCCACATGCAAATCGGTGTTGGGAATTGTTACGCTACCCATCTCCGTGGGGACACAAACTCTGTCTACAGATTTCCAAGTGATTGACATACCGTCATCTTTCACCATCTTACTAGGACGCCCCTAGCTCCACAAGTCCAATGCTGTTCCATCCTCCTTACATCAGTGTGTCAAATTCCAGTCAGGGAATGAGGTGAGAGTTATCTACAGCGACTTAGTAACGGCACAAGGCACCGACACAAAGGGAGTCCCAGTGTTACATATTTAACATGAAGAGGATCGTCGACTATTCAGTGGGTTCGAGATAGTGGCACAAGCTCAGTTATGCGATAACGATCTCACCAGAACCTCTTATAAAGTACAACCTGTCTACAAGATACTTCAAAACATGGGCTTTATACCAGGGCTGGGGATAGGTAAGAACTTACAAGGTCCCACACATTTGACTGAAGAAGACCACAAAGGTCTATTTGGGCTAGGGTACATACCAACTCCTACTGACCAAGTTGAGCAGAAACAGATAGAGGTACTCAAGAAGAAGCAACTCCCTTACAAGAAGGTGGGTATGAATCCTTATTGCCTCTTCCTCAACAGTTATTATGTCAAAGAAGGTGAAGAATACTCAAACTTCGAGTTCCCAGATCCATGGTTCGACCACAACGGAAAGCTACAAAAGAGTTTTGAAATCTTCAGAGATGTCGAGTTTGACCAGGCCAATCTAGAGCTAAGGTACATGGAACCTCGAAAGACTGTTGGCAGAGTTACTACCATTCAGAACGAGTACTGCATCAAAGTGAATAAAGACCTGACCTACGATACTGAATTTTTGTCTCTCGACGAACCATTAGTCGGCAAAGCTAAGGAAGCAGAATCGTGGGACGGCCAAGATTTGTTCCAACACTTGAGCCTAGAAGAAGACATTGTGGCTGTTATTGAATGCGGACCTGTGACTACTGCTTTCGAGAATCTGGGGCTGGCCAGCTCACCCCTTAAAGAGTCGATTCCCCCTAGGTCAGTTAGGTCCCGTTTTCTCACTTATGAGTTCGTGTCTCTGTCTAAGTCTAATGACCCCAAGTCAAAAGAATACGATGTAATCGCAAATGCTGTCTTTCCTCGTACATTAAATGAAAATCTCGACCTTTCGAGTATCCCGCTATAGCCGCTCTTATAAATGATAAATTAACTAATCAATCTAATGATATACAAATAGTTAATAACGATTCATTAAAAGGTGCAGACACAAACGAACTTAATGACAAATACATCCGAGAAATTTCAGAGCATGTTATGAACCAAAGGGAAAGCCGAGCCCAAGCTGTCGATGAGGTGTTAACATTTATGAATCTGGGAAGACAATCCAAGCCGAAGTGGACTCAGATTGGGAGCTTCTTTCAAGGCGAAGACCGAGAAACATTGATCAAATTGCTCAGAGAATATGAAGACATCTTTGTATGGTCATGTGACGATATGCCAGACAGAAAATGGGAACAAGTGACAACGCCAGACATTGGGTCAGTAAAGCAAGCGATGCCATCAGTCAAGCCCGAATGTTCTCCTCGCATGGCAATGGAAATAAAAAAACTGCTACAGAGAGACTTCATCAAGTCCGTATACTTGCCAAAGTGGTTACTCAACATCATCTCTGCAAAGAAGTACAAAAGGAAGGTGACGGTTCACATAGACATCATGAGTCTTAACGAATTGAGCCCCAAACACAGGTTCCTGCTGTTTGACTTAACGCACTGTTAGAAGCAGCCGAAGACAGAGATGTTCGATCATTCCTCGAAGGTTTCCCCGGTAAAAATCGGATACCCGCCGCAGTACAGACAGATGAGAAAATACTCTTTCACACACCATGGGGTAGTTATTGTCACGCCAACAGGTTCCTAGAGTGGAAAGGCATTGGTATCTCTTACCACATGCCAACCAGATCGCTATCAGATACAGACGTTTACATAGACGACCTAGTGTTGCACTCCAAGAGACCCTACGGCCGACACATCGAGGATCTACGGAAACTCTTCAACATTCTGATAGGCAGAAAATTCCCTTGGATCCATCAAAATGCATATTTGGTACTATTCAGACAAAAGCTCTAGGGTACAGATTGAGAAAGAAATTCGAGGCCGACCCCGAGAAAGTCAGAGAGTTAACGACAATGTCATTCTGTTGGTCCCAAAGGGGCAACAAGGGTATGAAAAATGCTAGAGGGGGGGTGAATAGCGTTTTAAAATTCTTTTCAAACCTTTTTGCAAATCAATGGAATATGCGCACAGTTCTCAAATAAGCTAAGTATAGCGCACAGTGAGAGTGTGAAATGCACAGCGGAAGTTTAAGCAGCTACTGCACAGGAAAGGCTGCGCAGAGACAAAAACGCACGTGCTAAGTTTTGGCTTAAAGTGTTGGATAAAAAGGATTCTAAGGCAATAAGCAATAACAAACACTGCAGCAATAATAGCAATCTGATAAGCTCAAACAAAGCAGTAATTCAGAAATGATTAAGCAGTAAATAAATAGCGAGAATAAAGAACAAGCTATTTAGAGAGGTTCGATCGATGAAAGATCTACGTCCTCTACCAAGATGGTTAATCTTGGATTTTCTAATGGAGAGATTTATATTGATGTGAGGAGCTTTTACAAGATTTGTCGCGACCCCGAACCCCGCGGGCCCGAGACCGCGATCTGGACGTCGACTCTAAAACCAAAACTAAGAAATACTGAAGTTAAAAATTTTATTTGATACCAAAAGGTAATGATCCAATGTTTACAAATCCAAGTTTGAAAATAACCAATTACAACTAACATAAACTTCCACAAGTTTATGCCCAACAAAAGATAATATACAAATCCTAATGACGTCAATGTTTGGTACAAATATCCCCAAATGGTTACACATTTACATAATGTAAACCAACCTATAACAACCTTCCCCAAAAGAACGATCCACACTCGACGTCCTCTTTCTCGTGATCAGCGAGACTAATCCTTAGCACCTGGGGGGGGGGTTAAGGAAAAACAAAGATAAAAGAAAAGGGGTGAGATAAATCTCAATAAGTTACTAATGCAACTACATGACATGCTATGATGCAAAAAGCAATAAGCAATAATAAATATCACATAGCATATAGCATTTATCACATAACAGATAGCAGCGGAAATAAACACATAACAAAGGATATAGCCAAGGTTTTCCAAACCGGAACATCCAAATAAAGGATCGCTGCGCAGCTTCAATAATCAACAAATCACCATCTTCATAATAGCATGAAAGCCGAAGAGAAAACCCCGGTACCGGAACCAATAACCATAAATGTGTCACAAAGGACAAGGACCATGACACAAAGTCATGCCCGCTAGCTAGATACATTCACAAAGGAACGCTAACTTATCCTTTCCAAGGCCAATCTGGAGAAGGGGTATCGTAAGGGCAAAACAATGGTCAACATTATAATGGACTTTGCTTTGCCATTATAATCCTTCCCATCGCCCGATGCAACAAATATGCCAGCTGGGCTTCCAAATAAATGCTAAGTAATAATAATTTAGCATGAATAAACAACTTAAGGTTCCAAAGTAGGGAACCATACCAAGTAGTCACCAAGAAAGTGAAATGTACCAATCACGCACAATTTAAGTGTTCCAATGATCACAATTAACACTTAATAAATTTCCAACACAAACTTAATCACAAAGGACCCAATTCTATCACTAGAGTGTACTACAATGTTCACTAAGGTCAACTAGAAGGACACCCAAGATTTGAATCAAAACGCATTCTTCAATCACACAAAATTAACAAATGTAACTTTTCAGAGGACTGTGCGGCCGCCCAAAGTGGTCTGTGCGGTCGCCCAAAAAGCCTCAAAACAGGAACAAAAGCTTTCAGAAAGATGCGCGGTCGCCCATACGATTTTGGGCGGTCGCCCAATAAGCCGGAATTGCCAAAAATCGGGAAGAACAACATGGGTTCTTCCATTTTTAACCCAAAACACAATCAACCCAAAATCCAACCTTCCAACTCACATACTAATGTACCAAAACGACTAATAAGTCTAAAAAGACTCATACAATAACATTTAACAACCAAAATCAAGAATTAAACCCAACATTCAAGATTTCACCATTTTTTATCAAAACCCAAAATAAATTCTCAATAAATTCAAAACCCAACCAAACTTTAAATACAACACATCAAACATTATCTAAACATGATATGAACATTTTAGCATTAAAATGGGGGAAAAGTAACTTACTTGATAAATCTCAAAGTTGACGGAATTCAATTCTTTTTTATTCTACGCGATCCTAACGACGATCTAAACAATGTTCATGTTTTAAGAAATGAGAAATAACTAGAAGAAGATGAAGAAAAAGAAGAGAGAAGGAAAGGAAAGAAAACTTACCAAAAAGGGAGGAGAGAGAGAGAGAGAGTTTCCTGGGAGATGGGATGGAGAGAGTGAGGGAGTGTGAATACGTGTGTTTGAATTTGGGAATATTCATAGTAACATTAAAATTATGAGAGTCGCCACGCCGTTTTAATTATAGCCAAAACATTGAGAAAAAGCATGTTTAATGGGTTCGGGGGTCAAATTACAACAAGAGAAGAATATTGAACGTTATCACTCCTATTGCCCGAATGATCGGTCTTTCTATCATGATGAATGTGTTAGTAGTGTGTTAGTGATTTAGACCGGATCCGAAGATTGCCTACGTTCCTCTCAATGTGAGAAGCTCAGGTCAGCGTAGTTCGCAGAGAATTAGAATAGGCAGAAGGATCGGGATCATGCATAATGAGGGGGGAATTACCTAAAGTTTAGGGTTTAGAAGTAGTTCCTAGATCATCCTCGGGTTGATGAACCCTCGATCATCGTCGGCTATGAAATAACATGTAATTATGAAGATCGCAACCCTAAATATAGCATAAATAAGGTTTTAATCTATGAACACGATGAACATATGAAGAACATATTATGAACATGTGAATTAGCATGCAAAGAATATGAAGAAACTATGAATAAACATGTACGAACATGAATATAAAAGATCTACATTAAGAATAATGCAAGAACACGAAGAAAAAGTTAGAAAACTTACCTATGTTGGCAAGAAATAAACCTTGGATCTTCTTGAGTGTTTGAATGTTAATTAGAGAGAGAAATAGTGTTTAAGAACTCCAAAATTCGTACTTAGAGCTCTCAAAAATCGGCTCCCAAAACCAATGGAATGGAGTGGTTTATATAGTAAACTGATGGGAGGATCTGATGGTCCAGATCATCCGGCGCAAGTTGGCCGCCTGGCCATAGTTGAAGCCGGTTACAATGTTGGCCGCGTGGCCAGGATCAACGCGGAGCAATGTTGGCCGCGTGGCCAAGGCTGCCGGCTGACTTGATTCTTAAGCTAGGGTTTCTGCATGGTTTTAAGGAAACCATTTATCACCTAAATAGATTTTGCCATAAATGAGATATTTTGGGAATCCGGGACAAGTCTTTGCAAGGTTTCTAATTCCTATAAAGTCCTTGTATTTTTGGGAAAGTCCTAATAAACTCATTTTCAGGTCGGGTACTAACAGTAGCCCCTCGGCGACGCTTCTTGCAAGGCAATGTGGGTCGACGATAAAAGAAGGATCCGTCTGAAACATGAGTTTCAAAACAGATGAAAGTGCAAATCGGATGGAAATTGGGAATAACTGTCCTCTGGTGGGGAGCAACGTCTTCTGCTGGGGAAGTGGCATCTGCTGGGGATGATAGATGACCATGTTGGTCGGGTCTGGACCTTTTCAGGTTTCCTACGTATCCTCCGAGGAATCAAGCCGGTCGTAGTTCAGAGAAATTGGGGATAAAACGAGATATCGAACTCCTGCTAGGGATAATAAACCTACGGGCACTATCCTGTACGAAGAACGAATCATTCGTAAGCAATGAAGTTATTTGGAAAAATAAGGACTACGCTGTCTAAATAATCCCAAGATGGAATGCTAAACGCAATCAGGATCGCCAGGGTTCCTGCCGATCGCGCTAAAGTAATAGATGTCGGATCTCTCGCGAGCAGAAAACGCCGAGGCTTCTGCCAACTACGATCGATCAAGGATACGTATGTCATAGAGGCGCCGAAGTCTCTACGAATCATACGAATCCTAAAATAGATGCTGGATCGCTCGCAAACAGAAACGCCGAGGCTTCTGCCCATCGCGATCGATCTAGGATGCGTATGTCATAGAGGCGCCGAAGTCTCTACAATCATACGAATCCTAAAATAGATGCTGGATCGCTCGCAAACAGAAATGCCGAGGCTTCTGCCCATCGCGATCGATCTAGGATGCGTATGTCATAGAGGCGCCGAAGTCTCTACAACCATACGAATCCTAAGCAAATATTAGGAAGTGCTAAAATAATAGATGCTGGATCTCTCGCAAACAAAAACGCCGAGGCTTCTGCCCATCGCGATCGATCTAGGATGCGTGTGTCATAGAGGCACCGAAGTCTCTACAACCATACGAATCCTAAGCAAATATTAGGAAGTGCTAAAATAATAGATGCTGGATCGCTCGCAAACAGAAACGCCGAGGCTTCTGCCCATCGCGATCGATCTAGGATGCGTATGTCATAGAGGCGCCGAAGTCTCTACAATCATACGAATCCTAAAATAGATGCTGGATCGCTCGCAAACAGAAACGCCGAGGCTTCTGCCCATCGCGATCGATCTAGGATGCGTATGTCATAGAGGCGCGAAGTCTCTACAACCATATGAATCCTAAGCAAATATTAGGAAGTGCTAAAATAATAGATGCTTGATCTCTCGCAAACAAAAACGCCGAGGCTTCTGCCCATCGCGATCGATCTAGGATGCGTATGTCATAGAGGCGCCGAAGTCTCTACAACCATACGAATCCTAAGCAAATATTAGGAAGTGCTAAAATAATAGATGCTGGATCTCTCGCAAACAAAAACGCCGAGGCTTCTGCCCATCGCGATCGATCTAGGATGCGTATGTCATAGAGGCGCCGAAGTCTCTACAACCATACGAATCCTAAGCAAATATTAGGAAGTGCTAAAATAATAGATGCTGGATCTCTCGCAAACAGAAACGCCGAGGCTTCTGCCCATCGCGATCGATCTAGGATGCGTATGTCATAGAGGCGCCGAAGTCTCTACAACCATACGAATCCTAAGAAAATATTAGGAAGTGCTAAAATAATAGATGCTGGATCGCTCGCAAACAGAAACGCCGAGGCTTCTGCCCATCGCGATCGATCTAGGATGCGTATGTCATAGAGGCGCCGAAGTCTCTACAATCATACGAATCCTAAAATAGATACTGGATCGCTCGCAAACAGAAATGCCGAGGCTTCTGCCCATCGCGATCGATCTAGGATGCGTATGTCATAGAGGCCCGAAGTCTCTACAACCATACGAATCCTAAGCAAATATTAGGAAGTTCTAAAATAATAGATGCTGGATCTCTCGCAAACAAAAACGCCGAGGCTTCTGCCCATCGCGATCGATCTAGGATGCGTATGTCATAGAGGCGCCGAAGTCTCTACAACCATACGAATCCTAAGCAAATATTAGGAAGGGCTAAAATAATAGATGCTGGATCGCTCGCAAACAGAAACGCCGAGGCTTCTGCCCATCGCGATCGATCTAGGATGCGTATGTCATAGAGGCGCCGAAGTCTCTACAATCATACGAATCCTAAAATAGATGCTGGATCGCTCGTAAACAGAAACGCCGAGGCTTCTGCCCATCGCGATAGATCTAGGATGCGTATGTCATAGAGGCGCCGAAGTCTCTACAACCATACGAATCCTAAGCAAATATTAGGAGTACTAAAATAATAGATGCTGGATCTCTCGCAAACAAAACGCCGAGGCTTCTGCCCATCGCGATCGATCTAGGATGCGTATGTCATAGAGGCGCCGAAGTCTCTACAACCATACGAATCCTAAGCAAATATTAGGAAGTGCTAAATAATAGATGTTGGATCTCTCACAAACAAAAACGCCGAGGCTTCTGCCCATCGCGATCGATCTAGGATGCGTATGTCATAGAGGCGCCGAAGTCTCTACAACCATACGAATCCTAAGCAAATATTAGGAAGTGCTAAAATAATAGATGCTGGATCTCTCGCAAACAAAACGCCGAGGCTTCTGCCCATCGCGATCGATCTAGGATGCGTGTGTCATAGAGGCACCGAAGTCTCTACAACCATACGAATCCTAAGCAAATATTAGGAAGTGCTAAAATAATAGATGCTGGATCGCTCGCAAACAGAAACGCCGAGGCTTCTGCCCATCGCGATCGATCTAGGATGCGTATGTCATAGAGGCGCCGAAGTCTCTACAATCATACGAATCCTAAAATAGATGCTGGATCGCTCGCAAACAGAAACGCCGAGGCTTCTGCCCATCGCGATCGATCTAGGATGCGTATGTCATAGAGGCGCCGAAGTCTCTACAACCATATGAATCCTAAGCAAATATTAGGAAGTGCTAAAATAATAGATGCTTGATCTCTCGCAAACAAAAACGCCGAGGCTTCTGCCCATCGCGATCGATCTAGGATGCGTATGTCATAGAGGCGCCGAAGTCTCTACAACCATACGAATCCTAAGCAAATATTAGGAAGTGCTAAAATAATAGATGCTGGATCTCTCGCAAACAAAACGCCGAGGCTTCTGCCCATCGCGATCGATCTAGGATGCGTATGTCATAGAGGCGCCGAAGTCTCTACAACCATACGAATCCTAAGCAAATATTAGGAAGTGCTAAAATAATAGATGCTGGATCTCTCGCAAACAGAAACGCCGAGGCTTCTGCCATCGCGATCGATCTAGGATGCGTATGTCATAGAGGCGCCCGAAGTCTCTACAATCATACGAATCCTAAAATAGATACTGGATCGCTCGCAAACAGAAATGCCGAGGCTTCTGCCCATCGCGATCGATCTAGGATGCGTATGTCATAGAGGCGCCGAAGTCTCTACAACCATACGAATCCTAAGCAAATATTAGGAAGTTCTAAAATAATAGATGATGGATCTCTCGCAAATAAAAACGCCGAGGCTTCTGCCCATCGCGATCGATCTAGGATGCGTATGTCATAGAGGCGCCGAAGTCTCTACAACCATACGAATCCTAAGCAAATATTAGGAAGTGCTAAAATAATAGATGCTGGATCGCTCGCAAACAGAAACGCCGAGGCTTCTGCCCATCGCGATCGATCTAGGATGCGTATGTCATAGAGGCGCCGAAGTCTCTACAATCATACGAATCCTAAAATAGGAATGCTGGATCGCTCGTAAACAGAAACGCCGAGGCTTCTGCCCATCGCGATCGATCTAGGATGCGTACGTCATAGAGGCGCAAGTCTCTACAACCATACGAATCCTAAGCAAATATTAGGAAGTGCTAAAATAATAGATGCTGGATCTCTCGCAAACAAAAACGCCGAGGCTTCTGCCCATCGCGATCGATCTAGGATGCGTATGTCATAGAGGCGCCGAAGTCTCTACAACCATACGAATCCTAAGCAAATATTAGGAAGTGCTAAAATAATAGATGCTGGATCTTCGCACAAACAAAACGCCGAGGCTTCTGCCCATCGCGATCGATCTAGATGCGTATGTCATAGAGGCGCCGAAGTCTCTACAACCATACGAATCCTAAGCAAATATTAGGAAGTGCTAAAATAATAGATGCTGGATCTCTCGCAAACAAAAACGCCGAGGCTTCTGCCCATCGCGATCGATCTAGGATGCGTATGTCATAGAGGCGCCGAAGTCTCTACAACCATACGAATCCTAAGCAAATATTAGGAAGTGCTAAATAATTGATGCTGGATCTCTCGCAAACAAAACGCCGAGGCTTCTGCCCATCGCGATCGATCTAGGATGCGTATGTCATAGAGGCGCCGAAGTCTCTACAACCATACGAATCCTAAGCAAATATTAGGAAGTGCTAAAATAATAGATGCTGGATCTCTCACAAACAAAAACGCCGAGGCTTCTGCCCATCGCGATCGATCTAGGATGCGTATGTCATAGAGGCGCCGAAGTCTCTACAAACCATACGAATCCTAAGCAAATATTAGGAAGTGCTAAATAATAGATGCTGGATCTCTCGCAAACAAAAACGCCGAGGCTTCTGCCCATCGCGATCGATCTAGGATGCGTATGTCATAGAGGCGCCGAAGTCTCTACAACCATACGAATCCTAAGCAAATATTAGGAAGTGCTAAACTAATAGATGCTGGATTTCTCGCAAACAGAAACGCCGAGGCTTCTGCCCATCGCGATCGATCTAGGATGCGTATGTCATAGAGGCGCCGAAGTCTCTACAACCCATACGAATCCTAAGCAAATATAGGAAGTGCTAAAAAATAGATGCTGGATCTCTCGCAAACAAAAACGCCGAGGCTTCTGCCCATCGCGATCGATCTAGGATGCGTATGTCATAGAGGCGCCGAAGTCTCTACAACCATACGAATCCTAAGCAAATATTAGGAAGTGCTAAAAAATAGATGCTGGATTTCTCGCAAACAGAAACGCCGAGGCTTCTGCCCATCGCGATCGATCTAGGATGCGTATGTCATAGAGGCGCCGAAGTCTCTACAACCATACGAATCCTAAGCAAATATTAGGAAGTGCTAAAATAATAGATGCTGGATCTCTCGCAAACAAAAACGCCGAGGCTTCTGCCCATCGCGATCGATCTAGGATGCGTGTGTCATAGAGGCACCGAAGTCTCTACAACCATACGAATCCTAAGCAAATATTAGGAAGTGCTAAAATAATAGATGCTGGATCGCTCGCAAACAGAAACGCCGAGGCTTCTGCCCATCGCGATCGATCTAGGATGCGTATGTCATAGAGGCGCCGAAGTCTCTACAATCATACGAATCCTAAAATATTAGATGCTGGATCGCTCGCAAACAGAAACGCCGAGGCTTCTGCCCATCGCGATCGATCTAGGATGCGTATGTCATAGAGGCGCCAAGTCTCTACAACCATATGAATCCTAAGCAAATATTAGGAAGTGCTAAAATAATAGATGCTTGATCTCTCGCAAACAAACGCCGAGGCTTCTGCCCATCGCGATCGATCTAGGATGCGTATGTCATAGAGGCGCCGAAGTCTCTACAACCATACGATCCTAAGCAAATATTAGGAAGTGCTAAAATAATAGATGCTGGATCTCTCGCAAACAAAAACGCCGAGGCTTCTGCCATCGCGATCGATCTAGGATGTGTATGTCATAGAGGCGCCGAAGTCTCTACAACCATACGAATCCAAAGCAAATATTAGGAAGTGCTAAAATAATAGATGCTGGATCTCTCGCAAACAGAAACGCCGAGGCTTCTGCCCATCGCGATCGATCTAGGATGCGTATGTCATAGAGGCGCCGAAGTCTCTACAACCATACGAATCCTAAGCAAATATTAGGAAGTGCTAAAATAATAGATGCTGGATCGCTCGCAAACAGAAACGCCGAGGCTTCTGCCCATCGCGATCGATCTAGGATGCGTATGTCATAGAGGCGCCGAAGTCTCTACAATCATACGAATCCTAAAATAGATACTGGATCGCTCGCAAACAGAAACGCCGAGGCTTCTGCCCATCGCGATCGATCTATGATGCGTATGCCATAGAGGCACCGAAGTCTCTACAACCATACGAATCCTAAGCAAATATTAGGAAGTGCTAAAATAATAGATGCTGGATCTCTCGCAAACAAAAACGCCGAGGCTTCTGCCATCGCGATCGATCTAGGATGCGTATGTCATAGAGGCGCCGAAGTCTCTACAACCATACGAATCCTAAGCAAATATTAGGAAGTGCTAAAATAATAGATGCTGGATCGCTCGCAAACAGAAACGCCGAGGCTTCTGCCATCGCGATCGATCTAGGATGCGTATGTCATAGAGGCGCCGAGTCTCTACAATCATACGAATCCTAAAATAGATGCTGGATCTGCTCGCAAACAGAAACGCCGAGGCTTCTTCCCATCGCGATCGATCTAGGATGCGTATGTCATAGAGGCGCCAAAGTCTCTACAACCATATCTGGACTCCTAAGCAAATATTATAGGAAGTGCTAAAATAATAGATGCTTGATCTCTCGCAAAACAAAAACGCCGAGGCTTCTGCCCATCGCGATCGATCTAGGATGCGTATGTCATAGAGGCGCCGAAGTCTCTACAACCATACGAATCCTAAGCAAATATTAGGAAGTGCTAAAATAATAGATGCTGGATCTCTCGCAAACAAAAACTCCGAGGCTTCTGCCCATCGCGATCGATCTAGGATGTGTATGACATAGAGGCGCCGAAGTCTCTACAACCATACGAATCCAAAGCAAATATTAGGAAGTGCTAAAATAATAGATGCTGGATCTCTCGCAAACAGAAACGCCGAGGCTTCTGCCCATCGCGATCGATCTAGGATGCGTATGTCATAGAGGCGCCGAAGTCTCTACAACCATACGAATCCTAAGCAAATATTAGGAAGTGCTAAAATAATAGATGCTGGATCTCTCGCAAACAGAAACGCCGAGGCTTCTGCCATCGCGATCGATCTAGGATGCGTATGTCATAGAGGCGCCGAAGTCTCTACAATACTACTAATCCTAAAATAGATGCTGGATCGCTCGCAACAGAAACGCCGAGGCTTCTGCCCATCGCGATCGATCTAGGATGCGTATGTCATAGATAGAGGCGCCAAAGTCTCTACAACCATATGAATCCTAAGCAAATATTAGGAAGTGCTAAAATAATAGATGCTTGATCTCTCGCAAACAAAACGCCGAGGCTTCTGCCCATCGCGATCGATCTAGGATGCGTATGTCATAGAGGCGCCAAGTCTCTACAACCATACGATCCTAGCAAATATTAGGAAGTGCTAAAATAATAGATGCTGGATCTCTCGCAAACAAAAACGCCGAGCTTCTGCCATCGCGATCGATCTAGGATGCGTATGTCATAGAGGCGCCGAAGTCTCTACAACCATACGAATCCTAAGCAAATATTAGGAATGCTAAAATAATAGATGCTGGATCTCTCGCAAACAGAAACGCCGAGGCTTCTGCCCATCGCGATCGATCTAGGATGCGTATGTCATAGAGGCGCCGAAGTCTCTATAACCATACGAATCCTAAGCAAATATTAGGAAGTGCTAAAATAATAGATGCTGGATCTCTCGCAAACAGAAACGCCGAGGCTTCTGCCCATCGCGATCGATCTAGGATGCGTATGTCATAGAGGCGCCGAAGTCTCTACAACCATACGAATCCTAAGCAAATATTAGAAGTGCTAAATAATAGATGCTGGATCTCTCGCAAACAGAAACGCCGAGGCTTCTGCCCCATGCGCGATCGATCTAGGATGCGTATGTCATAGAGGCGCCGAAGTCTCTACAAACCAACGAATCCTAAGCAAATATTAGGAAGTGCTAAAATAATAGATGCTGGATCTCTCGCAAACAGAAACGCCGAGGCTTCTGCCATCGCGATCGATCTAGGATGCGTATGTCATAGAGGCGCCGAAGTCTCTATACCATACGAATCCTAAGCAAATATTAGGAAGTGCTAAAATAATAGATGCTGGATCTCTCGCAAACAGAAACGCCGAGGCTTCTGCCCATCGCGATCGATCTAGGATGCGTATGTCATAGAGGCGCCGAAGTCTCTATAACCATACGAATCCTAAGCAAATATTAGGAAGTTTTTAAGGGTTTTCCATATTCAAAGGTAACGAATATCAGTCAAAATAGCGCTAAGGGCACCTAAAAATGAACAAAGGAATGTACCAGGGGTAAAAACTGAATTTTGCATGTGGAGGCAAAAGATGATGGATTGTTATGAAGTCGCAAACGGGATGAACTCTCGGGGAGTCACAAAGGTGATAGACTCTCGGGAAGTCACAAGGGTGACGGACTCTCGGGGAGTCACAAAGGTGATAGACTCTCGGGGAGTCACAAGGGACTCTTTGGTGAGTCACAAGGGCAAATGACCTTTAGGGAGACGCGAAGGAGATGACTCTCGGGGAGTTGCTAATATGGGAAACATGATCTGGGTTCCGCTTATCCTAATTTAGGAGGGGATGAGGCTACGAGCCTTGACACCAAGGTGTTAGGTAAGGGACATTTTTCTTGGTTGCCTAGAGGTAGGACCTAAGGCTCTTTTAAGGAAAGGGAATAAGGAAGATGGTGGTCTCCTAATCTTGAGATAGGGATGCCAAAGATGTCACGGCTTCTGGGCTTTAGATTATGTCTTGGATATACTGTGGGTTTCCTAGGCTTATAGGCTAGGGATAGGAGTTTATTTAAGCATGAGGAGAGTATGCTATCCTAGGCTTAGTGCTAGGCTTGAAAGGTTGAGTTTGGGAACTTCCTAGATGTTAGGTTTTGAACAAGGGTTGGAAAACTGGTGTTTAAGGACCATGATCTCCTAGGTTTGGGACTAGGGTTTAGAGAGAATATGGAAGGCTATTGTATCCTAGGCATAAGACTAGCGGGGGATTGAGATTATAAATTTCCTAGGTTTTGAGACTAGGGTTTCAAGAATTTGGAAAGGATGTTGCACACAGGGTTTTAGAAATTCCCTAGAACTTGGGCTAGGGTAAAAGGGAATGTTGTGGTTTCCTAGGCTTAAGGCAAGGGTTTAGAGAGGATATGTGACTACCTAGGATCAGGCTAGGGTTTAGGAAGGGTGTAGCTACCTAGGATCAAGGCTAGGGTTTAAGAAGGATGTAACTTCCTAGGCTTTAGGCTAGGGTTTGAAGGATGTAATTACTAGGCTTGAGGCTAGGTTCAGAGAGAATGATATGACTACCTAGGCTCGAGGCTAGGGTTTAGAGAATGTGGTTACCTAGGTTTAAGGCTAGGGTTTGGAGACCGAAAGCATTTGAAGGTTTGTCTTGGTTTAGACGAGCAAGTTGAGGTCTAAGAGTGTTGCGGTTTGGGGCAAATGAGCTTGATACCTCGTGGCTGGATAGGTTCGATAGATTAGACCTAGGCTAGAGTGCTAGGTTTAGCTAGGGTAAGACTCAGACATGTGTTTAGGAGACCGGGGCCTAATGGAATGGTAGGCGTGAGATCTAGGAGATCGAAGGCTAGGCAGGGTAGCATTGGGACATAAGGCTTTCAAGCGGGTAAGTCCTTTGTCCTAGAGAAACCGTGTTATGGGTTAGGATCAAGCAGGCTTGAGGTCGGCAAGGAGCAACGGATTGGGACCAGTTAAGGGTATAAGGCGGACATGGCGGGTTTGGGTCAAAGGTGTGCTAGGTGCGAACCATGTGCGGGAGATGGTCTGGATATGTGACCACGTTGGCGCTTTAGGTAAAGGGTTGAGTGTCCAAGACTTTGCTCGAGTACAATAGGTGCCTAAGTTGGATTGGGTATGCTTAGGACCGAAGTTTGTCTTAGAGGTCATTGTGCGTGACCAAACTCGTTCGGCGATGTGAAGGTAGGCTAGGGATGGGACCCAAAGGTGTTAAGCGCGTGAGTTTTGACCGGACGGGTTTTGATATCTTTATGGCATGTCACGGTATGCAAAGATCCTATGCGTTCGAGCATGTTTGAGGTTTGGACTCGTGGGGAAGAAAGGTTTGAGATCCATGGAGTTCAAGGGTGGACCTCGTAGGTGGCGAGGTTTGGAATCGGCTCGGATTAGTAGGTTAGAGACCTAAGGGGTTGAAGGTCAGACTAGGAAGTCTTTTGAAGCTAAGGAGTGACACTAGGTTGGTATTGGTAGGTTTAAGAGTGGTAGGGCCATGGCTTGGATATGACGGGAGTCGGGAGACGTAGATGCGTCGCTTTAATTGGACCAAGTAGGCTAAAGAGTTCCAAGGGTGGAGATGTAAGGTGAGAGACCTAGAGGGTAGAAAGTCTTGTGACGTAAAAGTTTAGGGGTTGAGGCCTAAGGTATGGAACAGACATATCATGGACTTCAAGGATAAGCTTGGTAGACTCGAATGGTCTTGGGATCTAAGGGATCGCTCAACAGGTTAGACTGAGTAGACCTAAAAGGTTTGAACAAGGAGGATAAGAGAGCCATTGCTTAGACAAGGTAAGGATGAGTATGTGTTGGTAGGTTTGAGATCTAGGAGATCGGGTAGGCTCGGGACCGGTAGGTTCGGGACCTAATGGGTCACCCTAAGGATTGGCTTTGGTTAACTAGTTTAAGGTCTGAAGTTTTGGGTAGAACCGGTTTGAGGCCGAAGGGGTCATGCTACGAACTTGCGGAAGGTCGAGCTAAGAGGTTATGATGTAACGTAGGTAAGACTCACCGGTAGGTTTGGGACCTAGGTAAGACTGATCGGGTAGGCTCGGGACCTAGAGAGTTTATGGTGTCACTTAGGCAAGACTGACCGGGTAGGCTTGGGACCTAAGGTTTTGAACCAGGTAGGTTAGGACCTAAGGGTATCCTATGTGTGGGAAATAGGGTGAAGGACCGAGTCAACTCAAGAATCACGGAGATGGGTCTCAGATGGATCGAGGATGTTTTTACAATTTTGTGGAGACCGAGCGTGCGGGTTTATAAACAAGTGTCGGGGAGGAGAAAACTTTATGAAAGTGTTATGATCTTATACAGATGCCTTATAATTAATTATGATTCTAATCAATCCAAATAGGTCGTCGAGTGCCGAGTTAGACGATGAGGGGTGCCCTTCTTCTAAGTGTATCCTTGTTGACGCCTCGGTATTCTCTGGGAAACCACATAGTCGATCCTTTTTTGTTAGGGAAGCCCCAGTTGCGTAGAGCGGGTATCCTACCTCTTTTAAGACGCACCCTTTTTTCTGCCTAGACCGCCCTTGCGGTTTTCATCTAGCGGGCATCTCTTTTGCGTCAATTTTTTTTTTTTTTTTTTTTTTGAAATCATTCAGTCGACTCAAAAAAGGAAAAATAATTGTTTAAACATGCGGGGGCATTTTGGTGATAGTGAGAGGGAGAGAGAGATAGTACTCGCATTTTGACTCTTCGGACAATTGAGTGTATATAAAAGGAAGGAAGCCCCTGCTTGACAGAAAGTAAGTGTTTAGCTCTTTCCTAGATTGTAGAACAGAAGACTTGTCGAGACATTGAAAATTGTTTTATTCAGGATTCTCATTTGATTGCTCGAGAATGGACCTTGTTGATTAGTTGATGAGTTATGGTTAATTAGTAAACAAGTAGCCTCAATTAATAAATGTTTTGATCAATTGTGAGTGAAGAAGTCAGGAGTAGAAATATGGGGGAAGAGAGAAGAGAAAGAAAATTGGCTCGAGGTGGGTTGTGTATATTTTGGACCGAACCGGGAGGTTGCCTACGTTCTCCTCAAGGTGAGGAGCTCAGGTCCGCGTAGTTCGGGGATGACCCGCTTGACGATGGTGTCGGGTTTCAGTGGGTATGTGTGGGAGGAAAGAAAGGGAAAGAAAGTTGGCCCAAGGTAGGTTATGTTTGGCATTGAGTGGTCGCCCGGTTGACGATGAAGTTGGGTTTTGAGTTTAGGGTGTGAGGTTCGTTTGAGGTGAGTTGTTCTTTGTAGCTCATTGCGGTGGATTACTCCTTTGTAGTTGTTGCAGTGGATTGCTCCATCGTAGTTATCATGGGTTGCTGCCGTTTATCTACTTTGTAAGGAAAGAAAGGAAAATAGAACATTTGAGGTGAAAAGAAAATGAGACTTTTACTTTTCTATGGTGATAGCCCCTTCTATTTTTCTTTATTTTTTTTTATTTTATCTCTTTGTGCACACCCTTTTTTTTGCCTAGGCCGCCCTTTCGGGTTTTCAACCTAGCGGCTTCTTTTTGTGCGATGCTCTAACTTTTGCCTAGGTCGCCCTTTTGGGTTTCATCCTAGCGAGCCATATTTTTTTTATATTGTACATGAAACGTTGGGCAAGACAAACCCCTAGTTTTCTTTCGCCTCTCTCGATTGTGAGGTAGCTTCCTTATAGTTCAAGCGGCCTTTTGCTGGCGGCGGGCATCCTAGCCCTTGATTTTCACCGGTAGAGCTCCATTGGATTATCACGTGCACCAATGAATGACTTCGTGCACTTGTCTTATATTTGCGATGGAATACGGATAGCCCCAGTGTAACGGCATGTAGTACTCATGATGGGAACAAACCAATCTTTAAATTGTGGCAGCATGGATGTCTATTTGATGATGAGCAACCGCAGTCCATTTCTTTGTCACGACCTTATAAAAGGGGTCTAATGGTGGGATGAGAGGCGTATGAGGATAGTGTATGGGAGAAGGTGTATATAGAGAGTGTACATGAAGTGTGTATAAAGGGTGAGTGTATAGAGAGAGTGTATGGGGGTAGAATGTAGAGAGAAGGGAAAGTGATTCGTTCATCCCCATTGATCGAAGCATTTGTTATTTTGAGATTAATCGTTTACTTAGTTATGTGAATGGTTTGTGGGTCCATTTACCTTTTAATGAGTCGTCATTAATGAGTAAGATTAAGATTAATTCATCATATAAAGATATAGCAATCAAGCGAAAATGGTGAATAAGACAATTTCATGAAATTGATATATGCAAGCTTATGTCTCAAGTCTAGAGAGAAAAGAAAAGAAATAAAGACCCTTTTATTGGAACTAAAAGATTTAAACTGACTAGTCCGGGGTGGACTTTTACTTAAAGAAACAAAATCCTCCAAGGTGGACTTTTGACTAAGGACACTCTAGAACCTACGAAGACTGAATGACCCTTTTTTTTCTTTTATTTAAAGGAGGTAGCCCCAATTTCCTCTTTTGCCCATGCCCATGTATTCCGTTGGCGGGTGATGACTCCGCTGTTAATGAGGCTTTGAATCTTTCTCCTCAATTGGAGGCAATCTTCGGTGTCATGCCCAATGTACTGGTGGTATTGGCAGTGTTTGGAGGATCCAAGCCTTGCTTCACCTTACTTGGTTCATAATTGAACAAAGGAGACAACTTGCCGGCTTGAACTAGACTTTTGAAGAGTTTGCCCAAGTCGTCGAATTCGCGCTCGTCCTTCCTTTCACGAACTATCTTTGAGGGTAATTTAGGTACCGGCACCCCTTGTTGATGAGTAGTCATAGGGGGCATCCCGACGGGGACAGTCTGTGGCGGCCCGTACATTTGAGGAGCGTACGGGTGTTGGCATTGAGCAAGAGGGAGAACTCGACTGAGGTAATCATAAACGCCACGAATGTCAGACAAATGGCGCCTCTCGATATCTCTTAGGGTCTTATGCATCTCCTTCTGAAAGTGTGTTGCTTGCTCGTTGAGAATGGCCTTAAAGTGGATTGCTTGTTCATCGAGGATGGCTTCGAAGTGGGATGCTTTCTTACTGAGAGCAGTACCGGTGTAGAGGATTGTCTCGGGATCTTGGTAGCAGCTTCAGTTGCAACTTCGATGTTCTTGCAGCCGACATGATGCAGAACTCTACGTCATGAAAGAATTAGATTCGTATTAATGATAAGGCACCGTTATAAACATCATTTTTTGGAAAAGAGTCGGTCTCCACATTTTTGAAATGCATTTGGTAAAAAATTGAAAGTTTGACCGGGCCGAAGTTGCCTACGTTCCCCTTATCATGAGGGAGAGGTCCCACACAATAAGAGGCTCAGGTCGCCGTAGTTCGAATCAAGTTAGACTTTTTAAAAAGACGTGAGAGGTGACCATAGGGGTCAATTTGATAGAGTCTTTTAAGATAAAGAGCGATCTTGAGGTCAAAAGCAGGAGATGACTCGGTCCTTAGTCAAGCATGGGTGAGGAAGACCTATAGGAGTTGGTTTTGATTGAGTCGGGTATGGTTTGACTTATGGTTTGACCTAAATTTGACCTAAGGATTGACCTAAGGTTTCAGACAAGAAGTGGTTCAAGATAGAATGCGACGATAATGGTGGGTTGACCTAGATGGGTAATGGATAGGTCGACCTAAATGAGAAGGGTTGGATTGACCTATATGGTGAATGAATCAAGATAGCGGGTTGTAGCGGGTTGCCTATGGGATGATCTAAGTGGGATAAACATGGTTTGACCTAAGCGGGTCGAATGTGAGTTGGTTGACCTATTCGGGTTGGTTGACCTAGGGAGGTCGGTATATAGATTCAAGACGGGCAAGTCGACTTAAGCGGGCCAAGGATTGACCTAGATGGGTCAAAGGTAAAGGGGTAGTTTTAACCTAAGACGGACGAGTTGACCTAGATGGGTCGAGGATGGTGTGTGGACCTAAACGGGTCGAGACGGGTTGACCTAGGTTGGTATGGACAACGGTGGGTCAAATAATGACCTAGGTGGGTCAGGATGACGGTTTGACCTAAGCGGGTTAAGGTCAAAGGTAATTGGGTTCACCTATGGGACCAAAGATTGACCTAAGAGGTCAATAGCGGATAAGGTTGACCTAAGGGTCAAAGGTTGACTTAAGAAGTCGAAGGTGATTGGGTTGACTTAGGGAGTCAAGGTTGACCTCAGAGGTCAAAGGCGGATAAGGTTGACCTAAGTGGTCAAAGGTTGACCTAAGAGATTGAGGGGTGATAAAGTTGACCTAAGGGGTCCAAGGTTTGACCTATGGGGTCAAAGGCAGATGAGAATGACCTATGGGGTCAAAGGTTGGCCTAAGAGGTCAAAGGCGGATGAGGTTGACCTAAGGGGTCAAAGGTTGACCTAAGAGGTCGAGGGGTGACCTAAGAGGTCGAAGGTGATAAGGTTGACCTAGGCGGTTAAAGGTTGACCTAGGAGGTCAAAGGTAGATAAGGTTGACCTAGGAGTCAAGGGTTGACCTAAGAGGTCGGAGGCGGATAAAGTTGACCTAGGCAGTCAAGGGTTAACCTAAGAGTCGAGGGGTGACCTAAGAGGACGAGGGTGATAAGGTTGACCTAGGAGGTCAAGGGTAGACCTAAGAGGTCAAAGGCGGATAAGGTTGACCTATAGGGTCAAAGGTTGACCTAAGAGGTCGAAGGTTGACCTAAGGGGGTCAGAGCGGAGAAAGTTGACCTAGGGGTCAAAGGTTGACCTAAGAGGTTAAAAGACAAATGAGGTTGACTTAGGGGTCAAAGGTTGACTTAAACGGATAAGATTGACCTAAGGGTCAAAGGTTGACCTAAGGGGGTCAAGAGCGGAGAAGGTTGACCTAGGGGTCAAAGGTTGACCTAAGGGGTCAAGAGCGGAGAAGGTTGACCTAGGGGTCAAAGGTTGACCTAAGGGGGTCAAGAGCGGAGAAAGTTGACCTAGGGGGTCAAAGGTTGACCTAGGAACCAATGACCTCTTGGTCTAGTGGTATCCACTTGGTATTAGAGTCTTCCCCTGGGGGAGGTCTCAGGTTCTACTCCGTTGGGAGCAGGTTGTATTAATATATAAACGGTTTATATATTAAAGGCACTAAAAAAAGCCAATTTTTGTAATTACGTAAATTGAGGTGTGGGGTCGTGATTGCTGGGGTACTCCGTTGCTCCGGTTGCACAGGAAATTGCATGTTCTGCGCAAGGAACTGAGAAAGTGGAATTGGGAAGTTTTTGGGAATATCTTTCGGAAGATAGACCAGTTGCAGGATGATATCACTAGATTGGATTTTTCTCTACAATCTAATGGGGATGATTCGGTTGCTGCTGAATTAAAGCAGAAGACTGATGAGTTGGCACAGGTTCGTAGGTGGGAAATTGATATGAAGCAGCAACAGTCAAGGCAGTTATGGGTTCAGGATGGAGATCGTAATTCTGCATTTTTTCATGCCTCTATCAGGGAGAGAAGACGTCAGAATTCTTTGAAGTTGCAGTTGGCAGACGGATCCTGGTGTGATAATGAGAGCATCTTGGGTCAGTTGGGTGCGGCGCACTTTGAGGAGATTTTTAGTTCTGGTCCTCATATGATTGACGAGAGGCTTTTTCAGGATATTGAGGCAGGGTTTCAGCGGAGGACAATCAGATGTTAACTGCAGTGCCTGAGGAAGGTGAGATTTGGGAGGCATTAAATCTTTGAATGCTGACAGTGCTCCTGGTGTTGATGGCTTTACAGGTCAATTTTTCAGAGGTTGCTGGCCTACCATTAAGGCTGATGTGATCGCTGCTGTTAGATCGTTTTATCATGGGAGGAGCTCCCGAAGGGTTGTCTTCTAATGTGCTTGTTTTGCTGCCCAAGGTGGATAAGCCAACGGGGTTTAAGGATTTGCGACCTATCAGTCTATCTACCTTTATGAATAAGGTAATCTCTAAAATCCTTACCCTTCGTTTGGCTAGTGTGTTGCCCAAAATTATCTCTCCTGAGCAGACGGGGTTCATTAAGGGGAGGGGTATTCAGGAGAACATCGCTTTGGCCCATGAGATGGTCCACCGTATTGATCAGAAAGTTGTTGGAGTAACGTGTTGTTTAAGTTAGATATGTCCAAAGCTTATGATCGCTTGGAATGGGATTTCTTATTTCGGGCATTGACTGCATTGGGTTTTAACGATATTTGTTGTGGCTTGATTTCGCGGTTGGTTAGAGGCAACTGGTACTCGGTTCGTATGGGTGGAGTTTCCCATGGGTACTTTGCCTCGTCTCGTGGTGTTAAGCAGGTGACCCACTATCTCCTTTGCTGTTTATTATTGCTCAAGAGATTCTTTCCAGGGCTTTGCATCGAGCGGTTCTGGTAACGAATTTCTACTTTATGAGCATGGTAGAGGGGTCTTTCCGATATCTCACTTGTTATACGCTGACGACATGCTGCTATTCTGTAATGGTCGTCAGAGATCTATTGAGGGGCTCAGAGGTGTTCTGACTATGTATGAACGGGCTTCGGGTCAGTTAATAATCTTGAAAAAAGTGGATTCTACGTAGGTGCAAAGATGAGACAGTTCGAGATTGCAAATATCCGAAGATGGTCTGGTTGCACTTATCAGCAGTTTCCCCTTAAGTATTTGGGGATGCCACTTTTCAAAGGTCGTGTTAAAAGAGTGCACTTTGCGGAGCTTGAGTCCAAGGTTTTGAAGAGGGTAGATGGGTGGAAGGCGAGGTTACTGTCATTCGGTGGCAAGGTAACGCTTATTAAATCTGTATTATCTAGCATACCTATTTATTCTTTGGGGGTCCTTAAAGTGCCTAAGGCGGTTCTTAGAAAATTAGAAAGTACCATGGCCAATTTTCTGTGGAGCAGTGGAGGGAGAAACGTGCCCATTGGGTATCTTGGGATGAGGCGTGTAGACCTATCCAAGAAGGCGGCTTGGGCATTAGGCACTTAGAAGACATGAATAAAGCGATGTTGGCTAAGCTTGCTTGGGTGGCCACTCGGGGGATTCTTTGTGGTCGAGGTATATTCAGGTCAAATATGGGGGCAAGCAGCGGCCTCTAGTTCTCATGTGTGGCAGGCAGCAGCATGTATGTTAGATCAGTTGGATAACTGCAGCAGGTGGGTGGTTGGCCGTGGGGAGGTGAAATTTTGGGCTGATAATTGGTGTGGGGTTCGTCTTGGAGGACCTAGACCCGAAGATCACAATCTGTTGGTACGTGATGGCATTCCTATTCTTGATGAATTCATTCAGTTTATACCGGATGAGTTGCGAGACTCTGCGAGAAGGGTTCGTGTTGTCGATGATGCCCCTGATAGGGTAGTTTTTACCTTGACTAAAACTGGGGATTTTGAGACTGCTGCTTGGTGGGAGCATATTCGGGTTAGGAGTCCTTTGGTGGAATGGGGTGCTAAAATTTGGCATCCCAATATCCCAACAAAGGTTAGTGGATTCTGGTGGAAAGTCATGCATGATGGTCTACCGATGGATGCTAAGTTGGAATCCCGGGATTTCACATTCCGTCTCGATGTGTTTGTTGTCCGGGTGGTGGTCAAGGGAGACTCTAGATCATCTTTTGTTGCAGTCGGACATGGCTCAGTCGGTATGGAGGCATTGGGTAAGATTCTTCCCTTTCCCTCATATTTATAGTGATTTGCCACATTTATGGATGTTTGGTGTGGGGGTCAATCAAAGCGCCGTCAAATTGGTTTAGTCCGTATGGGCATTATGATGTTTTCTTGTTGGGAGATTTGGAAGGCTAGGTGTAAGGCGGTCTTTGATGGGAGCATTATGAACAGTGCAAAGATTGTTGATGGGGTCAAGCATTCTCTTAATGAGATGTGTTCTTTCCTAGTTCCGAAGGGGGCACCAAGAAGGGAGGAATGCATTTTGTTGGAGAACCTTGGTCTTAAGATTGCTCCGCATAAGACTCGGCCGAGAAGATACTTAAGGTGGGAACCTGGTAAGTCGCATTTTTATACTCTTAATACGGATGGTTCTGCAGTTCATGGTGTTTGCACAGGGGGAGGTATAGTTCGGGATTGTAAAGGGGCTATGGTGTTTGCCTTTTCTCATTTTTATGGCATGGGCACAAACATGCAAGCTGAGATTTTCGCACTTCGTGATGGTTTGTGCATGTGTCGTCAGTGGGGGTTGCAGTCAGTGATGGTTCTTTCTGATTCTTTGGTGGCTGTCAACATTTTAAAAGGTAAATTTCAAAGTCCTTGGCAATACACGTATGAAATCCGGGATTGTTCGGTATTCGTAAGAGGTTATGGTTTAGAACATGTCCTTCGTCAAGCGAATGGAGTGGCAGACAGATTGGCTGCAGAGGCGCATATCCATGGGAATCAGAGGGTATATAATACGACTCGGGATCTTCCTAGAGGTGTATTGGACGCTTTACGCTTTGATGATGGTGGTTGCTATGTCGAAAGAAGGGGGTGCTCGGCCGAGCACCATATATGACTCGGCCGAGCAGATGCATTTTGCTCGGACGAATGGAGGTCTTGCCGCGGCCGAGGGAAGGATTACAGAAATATGGATTTTGAGTCTAATAGTGCACGCCGAGTCTTGGTTCTTGCGCGGTCGAGCGGGCTGGTTGGGGCCGAGCGGGTCGTGGATATGGACCGGTCGGTTTTCTGGGCTATGGGGCACGGTTGGACTTATCTTTTGGACTGGTTTTGGATCGGATTTTGGGCTTGTATGGTGGACTCATGGGTTATGCATATGAAGCTTGGGTTGATGATGTTGAAGACTCATGTATGGGCTACAAATGGTAATGTGAGGATCATTTTATGGTTTAATTTTTTTAGGATTTTAGTTTTTAGATGGCTTTACCTTTTGAGGCTTTGTCTTATTTATTGGACTTCGAGGTCCGGCTCCATATCCGGCATTAAGTCGGGTGGTTGTCCCCCTCTTGTAATTTTATTTATTTTTAATTAATAAAATCCTCCCAGGTGCCGCCCTGGTTTCCAAAAAAAAAAAAAAAAAAAAAAAAGGTTGACCTAGGAGGTTAAAGGTTCAGAGGGTTGACCTAGGCGGTCAAAGGTTGACCTAGGGGGCCAAAGGTTGAGAAGGTTGACCTAGGCGGTCAAAGGTTGACCTAGGAGGTCAACGGTTGACCTAAGGGGTCAAAGGCGGATAAGGTTGACCTAGGCGGTCAAAGGTTGACCTAGGAGGTCAATGGTTGACCTAAGGGGTCAAAGGCGGATAAGGTTGACCTAGGAGGTCAAAAGTTGGTAAGGGTTGACCTAGGGGGTCAAAGGTTGACCTAGGAGGTCAAAGGTAGATAAGGTTGACCTAGGAGGTCAAAGGTTGGGAAGGTTGACCTAGGCGGTCAAGGTTGACCTAGGAGGTCAAAGGTAGATAGATTGTCCTAAGAGGCCAAAGGATGGTGGGATTTTGGCCAAAGCGGGCCGAGATGATAGGCCAAGATGAGGAATTTTGATAGATGGCCCACGGGGTGAGCGATGGACCTTAGAGGTCGCCTAGATGCAATGCACATTTTATTTTGCGAAAAGTTTTGCATTTATTTACATCCTAAATGGGTGGTCCGAGGAGTGTTCTAATCTCTATGTGTGGGTTGACACGGGTTAGGTTAAAGGTTCCCACCGCTCGCGGAACGTACACGGTGAGTGGAGTAGACGAGTGACTCGAAAAGAGGGCGGCAGTAGCGCACAAATTCCCGCACATCGAAAACTCCGGGTAGTAGGGACATGTGCAGTGCTGACACGGACTAGTGGTAGTGTGTGGCAAGAAACTAATTCTTTTTAAGGAGAAAAGAGAGAAGTTTTGAATGTTTGAATGATGCGATGCAATGCAATGCAGGAGAAGGAAATAATGTACAAGGGAGCATAGCAGAGTTTTGTTTGACCCTAATACTAAGGCAAAAATAACAAAGTACAAGGATACAAGGTATATACAAAGTACAATTATCAACAAAGTACAAGTATTAATATTGCGGGGTGCACGGGTGCATGTGTAAACATGGCGGTGCATGTATAAACATGGAAAGTGTGTGTAGGGTGCATGTGTAAACATGGCAAGTGTGTGTAGGGTGCATGTGTAAACATGGCAAGTGTGTGAGGTGCATGTATAAACATGGCGAGTGTGTGTGAGGTGTACGTTTAAACATGGCAAGTGTGTGCATGTGTAAACATGGCAGGTGTGTGCATGTGTAAACATGGCAGGTGTGTGCATGTGAGAACATGGCAAGTGTGTGTGAGGTGCACGTGTAAACATAACTCCTTAGGTCCCGAACCTACCTGGTCAGTCTTACCTAGGTTACACCATAACTCCTTAGGTCCCGAACCTACCCGGTGAGTCTTACCTAGATTACATCATAACCCCTTAGTTCGACCTTCCGCAAGTTTGTAGCATGACCCCTTAGGCCTTAAACCGGTTCTACCCAGACCTTCAAAACTTAAACCGGGTTAGCCAAAGCCAAGTCCTTAGGATGAACCATTAGGTCCCGAACCTACCGGTCCCGAACCTACCCGATCTCCTAGATATCAAACCTACCAACACATACTCGTCCTTACCCTGTCTAAGCCATAAGCTCTCTTATCCTCTTAGGTTCAACCTCTTAGGTCTACATAGTCTAACCTGTGGATCAATCCCTGAGATCCCAAGACCATTCGAGTCTACCAAACACCTACCTTTTAGGTCTCTAGAATATCTGATCCATACCTTAGGCCTCAACCCCTAAACCTTTAGGTCACAAGACTTTCTACCCTTTAGGTCTCTCACCTTACATCTCCACCCTTTGGACTCTTTAATTCCCAAGCCTACTTGGTCCGACTAAAAGCGACACATCTACGTCTCCCGGCTCCCATCATGTCCAAGCCATGACCCTACCACTCTTAAACCTACCAAGTACCAACCTAGTATCACCCATCAGCCTCAAAAGACTTCCTAGTCTGACCTTCAACCCCTTAAAGACTCTAACCTACTTAATCCAAGCCCGAGTCCAAACCTCACCACCTACAAGGTCCACCCTTGAACTCCATGGATCTCAAACATCGCTCCCCCAACGAGTCCAAATCTCAAACCTTGCTCAAGTACATAGGATCTCCTGCGCACCACACCATGCCATAGGGATCTCAATACCCACCAGGTTAAAACCCGTGTCCTTAAACACCTTTGGTCCCATCCCTAACCTACCTTCGCAATTGCCAAGCGAGCTTAGTCACACGCATGACCTCTGAGACAAACTTAGGACCTGAGCATACCCAATCCAACTTAGGTACCTATTGTACTCAAGCAAAGTCTTGGACACTCAATCCCTTTACCTAAAGCGCCAACATGGTCACATGTCCAGACCCATTTCTCGCACACGGCTCACACCTAGCACACCTTAGAGACCAAACCCGACATGCGTATTAGTGTGAATACGTGTGTTTGAATTTGGGAATATTCATAGTAACATTAAAATTATGAGAGTCGCCACGCCGTTTTAGTTATAGCCAAAACTTTGAGAAAAAGCATGTTTAATGGGTTCGGGGGTCAAATTACAACAAGAGAAGAATATTGGACGTTATCACTCCTATTGCCCAAATGATCGGTCTTTCTATCATGATGAATGTGTTAGTAGTGTGTTAGTGTTTGAGACCGGATCCGAAGATTGCCTACGTTCCTCTCAATGTGAGAAGCTCAGGTCAGCGTAGTTCGAGAAGAATTTAGAATGGGCAGAAGAATCGGGATCATGCATAATGAGGGGGGAATTACCTAAAGATTAGGGTTTAGAAGTAGTTCCTAGATCATCCTCGGGTTGATGAACCCTCGATCATCATCGGCTATGAAATAACATGTAATTATGAAGATCGCAACCCTAAATATAGCATAAATAAGGTTTTAATCTATGAACACGAAGAACATGCGAAGAACATATTATGAACATATGATGGTCCAGATCATCCGGTGCAAGGTTGGCCGCCTGGCCATTGTTGAAGCCGGTTACAAGAGTGGCCGCGTGGCCAAGATCAACGCGGAGCAATGTTGGCCGCGTGGCTAAGGCTGCCGGCTGACTTGATTCTTAAGCTAGGGTTTCTGCATGGTTTTAAGGAAACCATTTATTACCTAATTTGATAGATTTTGCCATAAATGAGATATTTTTGGGAATCCGGGACAAGTCTTTGTAAGGTTTCTAATTCCTATAAAGTCCTTGTATATTTGGGAAAGTCCTAATAAACTCATTTTCAGGTCGGGTACTAACAATTAGATACTAGGATCATCCAATCCCAATCCATTGCTCCTTGACCGACCTCAAGCCTGCTTGGTCCTAATCCATAACGCAGTTTCTCTAGGACAAAAGACTTACCCGCTTGAAAGCCTTATGTCCCAACGCTACCCTGCCTAGCCTCCGATCTCCTAGATCTCACTCCTACCATTCCATTAGGCCCCGGTCTCCTTAACACATGTCTGAGTCTTACCCTAGCTAAACCCTAGAACTTTAGCCTAGGTCTAATCTATCGAGCCTAACCAGCCATGAGGTATCAAGCTCATTTGCCGCAAACCGCAACACTCTTAGACCTCAAACTTGCTCGGTCTAAACCAAGACAAACCTTCAAATGCTTTCGGTCTCCAAACCCTAGCCTTAAACCTAGGTAAACACATTCTTTAAACCCTAGCCTCAAGCCTAGGTAGTCATATCATTCTCTCTGAACCCTAGCCTCAAGCCTAGGTAATTACATCCTTCCTAAACCCTAGCCCCGAGCCTAGGTAGTTACATCCCTTCCAAACCCTAGCTTAGAGCCTAGGTATTTACACCCTTCCTAAACCCTAGCCTTGATCCTAGGTAGTCACGTATCCTCTCTAAACCCTAGCCTCAAGCCTAGGTAGTCATATCATTCTCTCTGAACCCTAGCCTCAAGCCTAGGTAATTACATCCTTTCAAACCCTAGCCTAAAGCCTAGGAAGTTACATCCTTCTTAAACCCTAGCCTTGATCCTAGGTAGCTACACCCTTCCTAAACCCTAGCCTTGATCCTAGGTAGTCACATATCCTCTCTAAACCCTAGCCTTAAGCCTAGGAAACCACAACATCCCCTTTAACCCTAGCCCAAATCCTAGGGAATTTCCAAAGCCCCGTATGCAACATCATTTCCAAATTCCCGAAACCCTAGTCTCGAAACCTAGGAAATTTACAATCTCAATTCTCCGTTTTATTGAACCCTAGTCCAAAACCTAGGATATAATGCCCTGTCCAAAACTCAATCAACCCTAGCCTCAAGCCGAGGAATCCGCATTCGCTCTAAACCCTAGCCTCGATCCTAGGTAGTCGCATTCGCTCTAAACCCTAGCCTCGAGCCTAGGTAGTCGCATTCGCTCCAAACCCTAGCCTCAAGCTTAGGTAGTCGCACTCTTTCTAAACCCTAGCCTCGAGCCTAGGTAGTCGCATTCACTCTAAACCCTAGCCTCGAGCCTAGGTAGTCGCATTCGCTCTAAACCCTAGCCTCAAGCCTAGGTAGTCGCACTCTTTCTAAAACCCTAGCCTCAAGCCTAGGTAGAAATTATCCTCTTTAAACTCTATCATCAAGCCTAGGATTCAACATTCCCTTCAAACCCCAGTCCTAGACCTAGGAAACTCCTTCACCTTAGTCTCAAAACGTAGGAAGTTTACAGACCTTAGCCTTAAAACCTGGCCTAAAGCCTAGGTTACCATGAACATTTCCAAGCCATTGTCACCAATCCCGGAAAATGGTGAACCCTAACATCAAGCTTAGTAGACCTTCCACAAAAGCAATCCCTCTTCCCAACGGTCTATGGTCTCAAGCCTAGGAAGTCACAACCCTTTCAACTCCCAGCCTTAGGTCTAAAGCAAACGCCTTTGCAACCTCTGAACCTACCACAACTCCAATCCCTAGCCTCGAAGCCTAGGATATTTCTAAACCCTAGTCCCAAACCTAGGAGAGTCATGGTCTTTAAACACCAGTTTCCAAACCCTTGTTCGAAACCCTAACATCTAGGAAGTTCCCAAACCTCAACCTCTCCAAACCCTAGCCCCAAACCTAGGAATCTGCATTCTCTCCAAACCCTAGTCTCAAGCCTAGGAAGCACCATCCTCTTTAACCCTAGCCCAAGTTCTAGGGAATTTCCAAAGCCCTGTGTGCAACATCCTTTCCAAATTCCCGAAACCCTAGTCTCGAAACCTAGGAAATTTATAATCTTAATCCCCCGCTAGTCTTATGCCTAGGATACAATAGCCTTTCCATATTCTCTCCGAACCCTAGCCTCGAGCCTAGGTAGTCGCATTCTCTCCAAACCCTAGCCCGTAAGCCTAGGAAACCCACATTGTATCCAAGACACAATCCCAAGTCTAAACAACCGTAACATCTTTTGCATCCTTATCTCAAGGCTAAGAGGCTACCCATCCCCTTTCCTTAGAAGCCTTAGGTCCTACCCTAAGCAACCAAGCAAAATGTCCCTTACCTAATACCTTCATCTTAATGGTTCGTAGTCTCATATTATGTATTCCTCCTAATTTAGGGTAAGCGGATCCCAAACATTACGCTTTTCGTGGTCGTCCTTTGCTCACCAAAGAGTCCTTTACCTTGGCGACTCCCCGAGAGTCCATCACCTTTGCGACTCCCCAAGAGTCCATCACTTCTGCGATTCCCTGAGAGTCTATCACCTTCATGACTCCTTGAGAGTTCATCCCGTTTGCGACTTAATAACGATCCATCATCTTTGCCTCCGCATGTAAAATCCCATTTTTACCCCTAAACTGTTTCATCCATTGTAGGTGCCCTTAAACGCTATTTTGACTGATATTCATTACCTTTGGGTACGGAAAACCGCTTAAAATTTCCTAATATTTGCTTAGGATTCGTACGGTTGCAGAGACTTTGGCGCCTCTATGACATACGCATCCTAGATCGATCGTGATTGGCAGAAGCCCGGGCGTTTCTGTTGGCGAGAGATCCAGCATCTATTATTTTAGCGCGGTCGGCAGAAACCCAGGCGTTTCTGCTTGCGTTTAAAATTTCCTAATATTTGCTTAGGATTCGTATGGTTGTAGAGACTTCGGCGCCTCTATGACATACGCATCCTAGATCGATCGAGATTGGCAGAAGCCTCGGCGTTTCTGTTTGCGAGAGATCCAGCATCTATTATTTTAGCATTTCCTAATATTTGCTTAGGATTCGTATGGTTGTAGAGACTTTGGCGCCTCTATGACATACGCATCCTAGATCGATCGCGATTGGCAGAAGCCTCGGCATTTCTGTTTGCGAGAGATCCAGCATCTATTATTTTAGCATTTCCTAATATTTGCTTAGGATTCGTATGGTTGTAGAGACTTCGGCGCCTCTATGACATACGCATCCTAGATCGATCGCGATTGGCAGAAGCCTCGGCGTTTCTGTTTGCAAGAGATCCAGCATTTATTATTTTAGCATTTCCTAATATTTGCTTAGGATTCGTATGGTTGTAGAGACTTCGGCGCCTCTATGACATACGCATCCTAGATCGATCGTGATTGGCAGAAGCCTCGGCGTTTCTGTTTGCGAGAGATCCAGCATCTATTATTTTAGCATTTCCTAATATTTGCTTAGGATTCGTATGGTTGTAGAGACTTCGGCGCCTCTATGACATACGCATCCTAGATCGATCGTGATTGGCAGAAGCCTCGGCGTTTCTGTTTGCGAGAGATCCAGCATCTATTATTTTAGCATTTCCGATTTTTTGCTTAGGATTCGTATGGTTATAGAAACTTCGGTGCCTCTATAACATACGCATCCTAGATCGATCGTGATTGGTAGAAGCCTCAGCGTTTCTGTTTGCGAAAGATCCAGCATCCATTATTTTAGCGCGATCGGCAGAAACCCGGGCGTTTCTGTTTGCGTTTACTTCAGCGTTTATTACTCCACCTCGGGATTATTTAGACAACGTAGTCTTTATTGTCCCATTATCCCTCTTGCTTCAAATGACTTCATTTCCTAACGAATGTTCGTTCTTCATACAGGATAGTGCCCGTAGGTTTATTATCCCTAGCAGAAGTCCGATGGATCGTTTTTCCCTAATCGCTCTGAACTACGACCGGCTTGATTCCTCGGAGGATACGTAGGAAACCTGAAAAGGTCCAGCCACCCGACCGACGCGGTCATCTCTCATCCCCAGCAGGTGCATTTTCCCCAGCAGAAGACGTTGCTCCCCATCAGAGGACAGTCATTCCCAATTTCCCATCAGATTTGAACTACGTTTGGCTTGATTCCCCGCGGATACGTAGGTCGCCTGTTAAGGTTCAGCCGTTCCCTTACCTTTCATCTGTTTTGAAACTCATGTTTCAGAACGGTTCCTATTTTTATCGTCGACCCTCCATTGCCTTGCAAGAAGCGTCGCCGAGGGGCTACTGTTAGTACCCGATCTGAAAATGAGTTTATTAGGGATTTCCCAAATACACAAGGACTTTATAGGAATTACAAACCTTGCAAAGACTTGTCCCGGATTCCCAAAATATACCTCATTGTTCTAGAACATCTTAAAGATGGCCAAAATAGGGTTTCCATAAAACATGCAGAACCCTAGCTTAATAATTAAGTCAGCCAGGAATGATGGCCACGCGGCCACATTCGCCCAAGCTCCAACCTTGGCCACGCGGCCAACATCGCCGTCGCCCTCCATCTTGGCCACGCGGCCACATCCGCCCCGGATGATCTGGACCGTCAGATCTCTCCATCAGTTTCCTATTTAAAGACCTCCCTTGCCTCATAATTAGGGGATCCGAATTTAGAGCTGACAAGTGACGATTTTGCTCCCAAATCAAGTCATTCAAGCCTCCAAAAACACTCTCAAGAATCCCAAGAAGATCCAAGGTTATTTCTTGCCAACAAAGGTAAGTTTTCTAACTTTTTTTCATGTTCTTGTCATATTATTAGTTTAGATCCATAATATTCATATTCTTAATATGTTTATTCATGTGTTCTTTATAATATTCATGTTCCTAACATCTTTATTCATATTTTCTTCATGACATTCATATGTTCATAATATGTTCTTCGCATATTCATCATATTCTAGATTAAAACCTTATTTATGCCATATTTAGGGTGGCGATCTTCATAATTACATGTTATTTCATAGCCGATGATGATCTAGGGTTCATCAACACGAGGATGATCTAGGAACTACTTCTAAACCCTAAACTTTAGGTAATTCCCCCTCATTATGCATGATCCCGATTCTTCTGCCTATTCTAAATTCTTCTCGAACTACGCTGACCTGAGCTTCTCACCTTGAGAGGAACGTAGGCAATCTTCGGATCCGGTCTCAATCACTAACACACTACATACACCGCATCATGATAGAAAGACCGATCAATTCGGGCAATAGGAGTGATAACGTTCAATATTCTTCTCTTGTTGTAATTTGACCCCCGAACCCATTAACATGCTTTTTTCAATGTTTTGGCTATAATTAAAACGGCGTGGCGACTCTCATAATTTTAATGTTACTATGAATATCCCAAATTCAAACACACGTATTCATAGCAGCGCATCCCTTCATGAGCAGCGCATCACCTTCTGCGCACTCCATGCGCATGAATCTCATGCGCACTCAGACTTGCCTTAATTCTCACTTTCTGACCTTACCTTATGAAGCTTGGAAAGCGTCTTAACAAGCTACGCTTTTGAATGAGCCAAATTTGCTGATGTGGACAAACGACAAAACAAGAACACTCAGCACACATGAAGATGGAGACGCTCCCCTTATTTGAAATTCAAATCTGAAGACAGCTGTCACTCTTGAAGATTTTTGAAAGATGTCAACTTGATGTCTCCAACGGCTATAAAGGACAGCTGCGCGCCAATCTCAAAGCGACAGCACATAGTCCTTGCTCTACTCACCAACGGCTAGTTTTTGGAGCTCAGCTATAAATAGCATGCTCATCCTCATTTTCCAAGCTGCTGGTGTGTTCCTTGAGAATTGCTTAAGATTTGCTTCCAAAGAGAAACTTTGAAGATTTGAAGATTGCCTACAAGATTTCCAGATTTCTAAGATCAACCTTCATTTCTTCATACTTCACCAAGCCCAGATCCTATAAAGCCTTTGTAACACCAGAATCTTGTGCTCTTCATCTCATAGATTCAAAGAGCCCAGATTTCTGATATACACACACACACCTCTTGAAGTTTCGATCTCATCGATCTTACTTCTAGAGATACACCGGTTATTGTCTAGGATTTTGTTCTTTCATAGATTATAGATCTTTGAGTTAGTTTTGTTCTACCTCGCTGTAACTTGTAAACTCTCTCATATAATAAGATCTCCATTAGAAATCCAAGACTAACCATCTTGGTAGAGGACGTAGATCTTTTCCCGATCGAACCTCTCCAAATAGCTTGTCTATTGTTTGTGCTTTTCATTCTACATTTTAAGCTATACTCATATATTGTTATGTTTGATCTTTGTAGATTGTCTTGCATCGTTCTAAGTGTGTTTGTGACCTTTTTGCCTTAGTTCCATCTTGCGCCTATCTTTAAGCTAAAACTTAGTGCGTGCGTATTTACACTTCTGCGCATACTCCCTGCGCATAAGTGACTGCTTTAAGACTTCTGCTGTGCATTTCACACTCTTGCTGCGCGCTATACTTAGCTAAATTAAGAGTCGTACGCATTCGCCATTGCTTTGCAAAAGGGTTTGAAAAGAATTTTAAAAACGCTATTCACCCCCCCTCTAGCATTTTTCATACCCTTGTTTCCCTTTTGGGACCAACACTTTGCAACAACGCGAGCTTTATACTTGACCCCCTCTGCCGGTGATATTCCTTCCTTCTTCTTGAAGATCCACTTGCAAGTCACAATCTTCCTGCCTTCTGACCTTGTAGTCAATACCCAAGTCTGATTCTTATGAAGAGACTCCATCTCATCACCCATAGCCGCATACCATTTGAGTTGACTCTGAACATGTAACTGCTTCCTTGAAAATAGAAGGTTCCATAAGATCGGGCTCTAGTTCCTCAGCAACCTGCAGTGCATAAGACACCATGTCTTCAAATCCATACCTCTCAGGAGGCTTCCCGAAATTAGGTCTTCTAGACCTTCCTTGTGCTAACCCATGTTCTTCGGGAACTGAACTTGAACTTTCTGGTGCTTCAGTCTCTGTCTCTATTGGTGGATCCTGATCAACATCTGACTGTGGTATAACTAACTCTTCAGTATCTTGTTGCTCCACCTGTTTATCAACACCGCCAACACTTGATATAATCGTAGATCTCATAATAGGGAATTCTCATCAAACATGATGTTCCTACTGATAATCACCCTATTTTCTGATGGAGACCAGATGCGTTATCCTTTGACACCATCTCCATACCCCATGAATACTCCCTTTCTAGCTCTAGGTTCTAACTTCCCATCATCCACATGATAATAAGTAGTACACCCAAAAGCCCTTAAAATAGAATAATCAACAGGTTTACCGGTCCATACCTCATGGTGAACTTTGAGACGAATACCGGCATGAGGTCCACAATTAATCAAGTAACATGCTGTACTAACCGCCTCTGCCCAAAATGTTTAGACAACCCTGCATTAGAGAGCATGCACCTAGCTCTCTCAAGCAATGTCTGGTTCATCCGTTCTGCTATACCATTCTGCTGTGGCGTGCCTCTGATGGTGTGATGCCTAGAAATCCCCACCTCTCTGCAAAACAAATCGAACTCAGTACTGCAGAACTCCAAACCATTATCTGTCCGGAGCTTCTTGATCTTCTTCTCTGTCTGGTTCTCCACTACTGTCTTCGAGTCCTTGAAATTTTTCAGAGCCTTATTCTTGTGCTTCATTATAATCACCTAAGTCCTCCTTGAATATTCATCAACAATAGACAAGAAATACCTGTGCCCCCTTAGAGATTCCTGACGTGAATGTCCCCAACAATCTCAGTGAAGATAATCCAGAACACCTTTTGTGTTATGTATACCCTTGGGAAAACTATTACGCTTCATCTTCCCTAGTACACAATGCTCACAAAATTTAAGGTCCTTAACCTTATGGCCACATAGAAGATCCCGTTTGGTCAGCTCCTGCATCCCTCGATTGCTCATATGCCCGAGCCTGATGTGCCACAGCTTGGACATATCTCCCTCGTTCACCTCTGATGATGCAACCATAGCCGACCCTACAAGCGTTCTTCCTTAGACGAAATACAATGAGCCCCGCTTAAGGCCTTTCAGTATCACCTTTAAACCGTTATAGACACTGACTGCTCCACCTTTCCTTTGAAACTGAACCCTTTGCTGTCCAACTGACTAAGAGAAATCAGATTCTTTGTCATAAGCAGAACGTGTCGAACCTCGTTCAAAGTGACAAACTTACCATCATGAGTCCTAACCTTGATCGAACTAATACCGACTACCTTGCAGACTGCACTGTTCGCCATGCTTATTTCACCGCCATCCACCTGCCTGTAATCAGTAAACCATTCTCTCCTAGGACTGATATGGTATGATGCTCCTGAATCAAGAATCCATGCGTCAGATGCTCGTGTTGATTCTGATGTAGCTAGAGCATAATCCTCATCTGAACTGCTATCCTTGGCCATCATGGCCTCTGCTCTGACCAGTGCCTTGGCTTGCTTCTTTCTGGGACAGTCGAACTTCCAAAGCCCCTTCTCCTTGCAGAAATTACAGATATCCCCAGGCTTTGGACCCTTCTTGTGTGAAGAATTACCTTTATTGTTCTTCCTCCCACTAGAACCCCTTCTGTTGCTACTACTAGCAACCAAACCTGATGACTGGGTACCTGCCTCATTCCCACTCGCCTTTCAGCATAACTCTCTCGTCTTGAGAGAAGTTTTCACTTCCTCTAGAGAGATACCATCTTTACGATTTATGCACTAATCGACATAATGTTCATAAGACATAGGTAAAGATACTAAAATTTGCAAGGCTGCATCCTCGTCTTCCACAACTACTCCTATATTACGCAGTTCAAATAATGCAGAAGTAAATCTATCAAGATGATCATTTATGGGCGTACCTTCAGTCATTCGACAATCATACAGCTTCTTCTTTAGGTATAACTTGTTGGTCAATAAACGTGTCATGTACATATCTTCCAACATTAACCAAAGATCGCTTCAGGAGTCTGTTCCTGCAACATTGGTTAGGATCTCATCATCCAACTGTCTGACGATCTTGGTGTGAGCCTTCTGATCCAACTTCTTTAATGCCGCTGCCTCCTTCGCTGTTGCTTGCTTGTCCTTCTTTGACTGTTCTGCGGTATCTACTGTGGTGGTTGCCTTACCCTTGGGATTCATGCGATCCCTGATTTCAATCTCCAACGGTTCCCATAAATATTTGTCAATCAACAAAGCCTTCATCTTGATCTGCCAGAGAGAAAAACTATTCTTCCCATTGAACTTGTCGATCGAATCTGCTCCTTGACACATCTTCTTGTTCTCTGCAGCGGAATCCCTGAACCTCCAACCACGAATCAAAGCTCTGATAATACCAAAGCTCTGATACCATTTTTTAGAGCAATAACAAGACTTGATAAGAAAAGCGAGCAATCACATGAACACTAATTTACGTGGTTCACCAACTTGGCTACGTCCACGGGGAGGGGAGAGAATATTATTATCAATCTGGAGAAACGATTACAAGATCTCACTATTACTGCTACACGAATTATTGATCACAATAATTCCTAACTGTGTAACTGTAGAATTACAGACCTATTCTGAGCACTCTAATAATTTATCTGAGACAAAATCACTAACTTTGATCTAGACTAATGGCCTTTATTTATACCGGTGAAGTCTATCTCAAAGTCTGATAGGAACTTGGAATTCTAGTACGAAACTGACTTGAAAACCTTCCCTTTTACGTAACTGCTGAAAACTGCACGAACCTGGAATCTGGGGTCTTGGTCCGGGTGGCTATATGCCTTGGTCCGGTCGGCCCCTTGGCCTTGGTCCGGCCGGGTGCCTTCCAAGGTCCACCCGGATCTACTCCTCTCTATCATGCAGAATTTCCGACGTGCTTTGTACTGCCCGGGTCTTCAGTCTGGTGCGCCCAGACCCCCTTGGTCCGCCCGGGTCTTATGTCAAGGTCCGCCCGGACCTTTCATGGTGCTCTGCCAAGGAATTGCGAAATCTTCTGTTGTTTAACCCTTTAACTTAGCGTCCCAAATTCAAAGGCATTAACCCAACAAAACTTTATTAAGTAGTACTCCATAGACTGATAAAAAAAAAAGTTTCCTTAGTATCAATAGTTTACTTACACGGTAAGCATATCGACATTTTGAATTACTGTACTTTGTTCTAATTTTGTATTTAACCATTCATATTTATTTTTAACAGTTTCAATCACCCAACTTCAAATACATTTTTATTAAATCCAAACATCTAACAACATCCAAAATTGTAAGAAAAACTAACAAAACATAACGAGAGATAGCTTCATAGCCCCAAACAACGCATATTCTAAAATTCGAGATGGTGGAGACTAATATTGAAGGGAAATAAAGGCTAATCGAGTGTATTTATTCAATTGTTAATCGAAAATTACATACTACAAAGGTAGGAAGTCGGAATTGAACTCTTGAAACTCAATTGTTAGCCATTTACAAAAAGCTTGAACTTGAGAGCAATTCAAGCACTACAACTTATAAAATGTTTTATTCCATCAGCAATGAATATTTTCTCTCCCTCAATTTCAGCCTCTACTCTCATGAATTTTAGAATTGTTCGTTATTTGATGGTGTTGAAGTTAATTCTCGTTTTGTTAGTTTTCTCTAACAAATTTGGATGTTATTAAGGGGTTTGAGTTTAATAAAAGCCTATTTGGAATAGGGGGATTACAACTGCTAAAAATAAACATGAGTAGTTAATAGCGAAGTTAAAACTAAATACAGGGATTCAAAATGTCAATACGCTTGGTTTGCTGAATCCTTCGTACTATCAATGAAAAATATGAAACCTAAGACATGTAACTATTATAAATATTGTGTTTTTTGTTAAGCGAAACTAAATAAAGTATAGGAATAGTACTTAATTAAATTGACAAGCCAATAATGATATGAATAATACTACTGGCACAAAAAAGTCACAAAATATTGCTCACAAAATTTTAGGTGTAATGATTTTATTGGTGTTTTTAATTAGAGTGTGGCGGGTCCACTATCGATGCTGTCTAGGATTAGAGAAAGAGATAGTCGGATCCAATCATACATGAAGAGAGAGAATTGATATGAGAGACTCAAATATTATTATTGATGTATGTTGGTATTTATACAAGAGGGTGGAGTACTCCCCAAGCAATTCTAATTACATAAGGAAAAGGAAACTAAACAATAGCAATGCTATTAGGAAACTAAATAATACAATATTAAACCTATTAGGAAAGTAAATAATATAAACACTAGGAAATATACAATTGTAATTAAAGAAGGATTCTAATATCCTTAATATGCCCCCGCAAGATGGACGACCGGTTAGTGAGGCCAATCTTGGAAAGATATGAGATGAACCGAGCTTCGAAAGAGCAAAGAAGAATGGCCGAACACGTGTTATCACCTTGTAATCAACTTGTACAAGTAGGGGTTGCACCCCTCACTTGTGAGATTGATGTTACATCGCAACCACGTCGCTAGACGATTTTATGTTACAATGACGTTTATTTGACGTCCCAACCACGTCACAAAACGATTTTACGTTGGAATGATATTTACTTGAACGTTTCATCGACTACGTCGCAAGACGGGGGTGAGGCTTTTACGTCGTGAGACGGGGGGTAGGGCTTTTACGTCGCGAGACGGGGTAAGGCTTTTACATCGCGAGACGGATTCGGCTTTTACGTCGCGAGACGGGCTTTGAGGGGTTTTGGCGAGTTAGGGGTTAGTTAGGCCGGGTGAAGGGGTATGTTAGGTCGGGTTTGGGTTGGCGGGGATGGGAGTGGTCGGCTCGGGAGGAGATGGTGGGAGTGGGTTTCGGCTTAGGGTTTGAAGAAAATAAATTAAAGGAATGCAGAGGAGTTAAAAGGGGTGGTTGGGTATGAAAAAAAAATTGGGTTTTGTGGGCGTAGCTTGGGAGTGATCGACCCGGGAGGCCGGCGTAATCAGGTTGTGCGGTTTTGAGGATTCCACCGCAAGGATTAGAGAGGGAGATGTAGGAAGTTTGAAGAATGGGTAAGCTGATGATGTTGTTGTTCAGTTTGGTGGAAAGAAGTCGAAATCAAAGGAAAAGAAAAAAAAATCATGAGTGAGGGGATATGGGAAAAAAAAATGGTGGTTTGAGAAGGCGGTAGGCCGTGGGTATTGGTTTGGGGAGAAGGGGTTTTGGCTATTGAGTATTGCCAGATGTGATTTACGTGCGGATGCTAGTTTAGGGTTGAGTGGTTTCTGGTGGAGAAGTCTCTTTATGTATCATAGCTCTGATACCATGTCAAGAATTAGAGAAAGAGATAGTCGGAGCCAATCATACATGGAGAGAGAGAATTAATATGAGAGACTCAAATATTATTATTGATGTATGTTGGTATTTATACAAGAGGGTGGAGTACTCCCCAAGCTATTCTAATTACATAAGGAAAAGGAAACTATACAATAGCAATGCTATTAGGAAACTAAATAATAAAATATTAAACCTATTAGGAAAGTAAATAATATAAACACTAGGAAATATACAATTGTAATTAAAGAAGGATTCTAATATCCTTAATAGATTCAACCAATAAAATATCACCACCTCATGTTATGTGCAAGATTTTGTGACCTTATTTTTTGCCCCTAGCATTGCTCTAACGATATTATATAGGACAATTGAAATAGAGCTAAGTGGGCCTTATGTAATTTGTGTATTTGGTCAAGTTACAAGAGTTATTATTTCAATTTGACTTGATACATTAATTAGAAAAGTTTCATTAATTCTTCTTAACTGTCTCATAATAAACATTATTAAATTTAGGGTTAATGACAAATTAGGGCCTGAACTCCAGTGGTGCGTCTAAACGGGGCCTGGGTTTTTTTTCGCTAGATCAAGGCTCAATATCTAAATTTTTCGCCAGTTAAGGGCTTTTTGACGGAAATTGTTAGAAAAGTCAGTTAAGTGCCATGTGCATGGCACGCGATCGTCAAAGTGGACGGGTTTGTAATGATATTAGTTAGTAAGGGTTTTAGTGAAATTTTTGAAACTCAAAAGGTTTAAAATGAAATATTTTTTCTAAAAAAATAATTTTTTTTTTCTAAATAATCAAGTATATAATAAAATAAATAATTATCATATATAAAATAAATGTATTAAAAAAATCAAATTTATTAAAAAAAAATAATCTAATAGCTATATTAAATATAAAATGATTTAGATTATTTTCTAAATAATAAATTTAAATTAAAGAAAATTATAAATAAATTTAAATTTTATTCTATGAATAGTGTTTTTGGACATTTATATCCTTCACTCTCTACTTTTGGTTGACTCATTTCCTTTGTTTTTGCCTTAGTTTCTTAATAAGTGTGCTTAGTCAAACTAAGAACATTAAACTTGGTCGAAGGGAGTACTCATTTTTCTAAATAATCAAGTACTCCCTCCGTCCCAATTTAAAGTTCCTAGTTTAACTTTACACGGAGATTAAGAAAAAATAAATGTTACAAATATGAAAAGTGATAATGAAATTGAATTAAGAGATTTAACATTTATGATTAAGCACTAATCATTTACCAAAAAATTGTCCAAATATAAAATCTTATTACAGTCAAATTTGTTAATAAAATTCAAAATTCAAATTTTACATTTTACATTTCAACCAAATTATCATCACCATTCTCTCCACCACCACCACCAGCCCACCACCATCACTACCACCGGACCACCACACCAACACTGCACCTCTACCACCAGACCGCCACCACCGCACCGCCACCACCCAGAGCCATGCCAAACACCGGTCAAAAAACCGCCAATGTCAACTACTATCATCCCTGCTACCACTACCAACAACAATAATTCTAAAATCAGTACAAATTAAAATAAACAAAAAGTAAACAAAATCAAATCAGAAATCAAAAATCAAAACTTCAAAAATCAAAACTTCACAAATCAAAAAAGGGAGTTGTTGGGTAGAATGGATTATACACACAAATACAACACACAAGCAAATCAGAAATCAAAAATCAAAATTTAAAGAATCAGGAAACCGAACGTGAAAGAAAGAGAGAGAGAGAGAGAGACGAGAGAGAGATACTTACCAAAAGTTGAAGCCGGCGACGGAGACGGCGATGTGAGCGGCGACAAAAGTGATGGGGAAGAAGAAGTGGGAAGGAGTGCTTGGAAGGGGAAGGGTGGTGTCTAGATGCAAGGAGACGGTGGGAGGGGTGGCAGGGAGCCGGTAGGAGGGGTGGGGGCGGGAGGTTGAAGATGGGAGGAGGAGAAAAGATGTTGCTGGGTATGAGGAGAAATGAAGAAGGGGGGGGGGATATTTTTTAGGGTTTATGAAATTGGGTTTTGTTTTGGATTTAACCTTTTAAATTTTAAAATTTACAGTTTGACCCTTTTTGACAACTTTTCATTTCAATTTCATCCAGATTTATGATCACGTGCCATACACATGGCAATTAACTGACTTTTCTAACGATTTCCGTCAAAAAGCCCTTAACTGGCAAAAAAATTAGATATTGAGCCCTGATCTAGCGGGAAAAAAAACCCAGACCCCGTTTAGACGCACCCCACCTAGAGTTCAGGCCCTAATTTGTCATTAACCCTTAAATTTAACATGGGTGGTAAGACTATTTAAATATCTTTTCCAATAACACTTTGTTTATAAAGTCAATATTTTCATATAATGTCTCGTTAGAATAATGGGGAAAAAAATACTATCCGTCTCAGTTTAAGGTTCTTAATTTAACTTTGCACGCTTATTAATAAATCAAGGCAAAATTGGGTCAAATATAGTAGTGTGTGGTAGTGTGTGGAGGATATAATTGTTCATTCATAAAGCAAGTGGGTGAAAAACACATAGGTAAGTGATGGTTTTTTTTTTGTAATATATGAAATTTATGAATGAAGACAAAATTGTCCAAAACACTGTTGTACTTTTTCATTTAAAGAATAAAGCAACTAATAACGTTAAACTGAGACATACCTAAAAAGAAAGTAAGAATCTTAAACTAGGACGGAGGGAGTAATAAAGTATACTCCCTCTGTCCAGTGGCGGACCCATGATTTTTTTTGAAGGGGGGCAAAAATATTTTTATTAGTATAAGGGGGCAAGAAACAAATTTAGTGTATTTTTTTCTTTACTGAAAGGGGGGCAAATATTAATTTATTACACTAATTAATTTAAAATTTACAAAAATTACACTAGTAAAAAAATATTTTTTTTTAGCAAGGGTAGGTCCGCCAGTGCCTCTGTCCCATTTTTCCTTCTGTCTCATTTTAAGAGTCAAAAATTTTCTAAAATGACGTCTCATTTTAAGAGTCAAATCCTAAAATGGAGAGTGGGTCATACTCATAAAAATTACACAAAATTTTGGGGGAAACTAGTTTCCTCCAAACTTAAAAAAAGTCTGGTTTTGAAGAGGAAGCTGTCACACACAATTGAAACCCACGTCGTCCTTTTGACCCGGTTTACTAAATCGGTAAACCTAATTAAGCGCGTACCTTTTCTCTATCAAAAACACACAGTGCCGTCTCTCCTTCCAACGGTGAAGACTGCCTTTAACCTTCTACTCTTTTGTTCAATTTTTCTAATTTGAAGTAAAATTTGTTTGATTCTCCTTCTGTCGTTCGTTAATTTCACTCTATTTGACACAAATTACCGTTTGATTATAAGAAAAATAACAAGGAAAGGCGTAGTGAAGTCAGGGCGTGATAGAGGTATGTGTTGATTTCAAGTTTTTTTTTTTTTTTTGCTTGATTCTCAATCTATTTTGTTCGCTTATTCTGTTGATTCAAGTATTTTTTTTGTTCGGTTTTTTTGATTCTTGGTTAGGTATTTTGAGTTTGGTACTTGTTTCTTAGTGATTTAAACAAGCAAAGAGAGTCTTTGTCGAATAAAGTTGAAGACTTTCCGGCAATCAAACATGACCACATTGACAAGGTTGTTGAGAGCAAAGACAACGAGTAGAAGAGGAAGAAAGCTGGTAGTTCGACTGCAACATATGTCAGACAAACTAGGTCTTGAAAGGGTGCTAGTCAGTGAAATTGTAACGTTTTGTTTTGAAATCCAAACTTATTGTTTTTAAGTCCAAACTTATTGTTTTAAGTTATTAACTTGTTTTTTATAATATCAAGTTTGTCTGTTAAAAGACCAAGTTACATTACTAAAATACTAAGTATAGATCAGATACAACATAACTTGATTATCATCAGACTGCACTAATAAAACACCAAGTTACTGTACTAAAACATAAAGTTACAATACTAAAACACCAAGTTACAATACTAAAACAATACCAAGTTATATTATAAGTTGATGTTCAAAATGCTCATTTCAATAAAAATTGCATCGTTATTATAATATCAAGTTTGTTTGTTCAAACAACAAGTTACACTACTAAAATACCAAGTATAGATCTGATACAACATAACTTGATAAACCACCAGGTTGCACTAATAAAACACCAAGTTACTGTACTAAAACATCAAGTTACAATACCGAAACACTAATTACTATACTAAAACAACAAGTTACACCAAATCAATATTATTTCAATTTCAGCAGTTTGAATATCTCTAGTTCAATTTGAGCAGCAAATGACCACATGATTCAACTTAAGTGTAGATCTGGTGTTTTTGAGCCAAATGAAGATATTCATCTCTTCCAATTGATCTTCATTGTCTTTTTCAATCTCATTCTCCTCTGATTTAATAACATTTGTGATCTGCTATCTCCATCTCCATCTCAATCTTCTATAAGGAGAAAATCAATTTCAATAAGATCAATTAGCTCATTCGAATATCAATTTCAATTTCACATAGAAAAAAATGCTATAACTGTTGAACAAACTCGTAAGTATTCATACCTTTTCAATCGTTTTTTGAAGCTCCTTTCGTCTGCAATGGCGACAGAGAGAGATGGAGAGAGAGAGAGAGAGATGACGGAAGAAGAGAAAACTCAGCCGAAAAGATAGTATGTGTGGGCTACTCTCCTGAACCGTGATTTATAAACGAACCGGTTTCTCCTATACTAAAAAGGACTTTTTATAATGTTTGGGGGAAACTAGTTTCCCCCAAAACACACTCTAACAATTACTCCCTCCGTCTCAAAATAAATGTCGTTTTGGAGTGTTTCACACATATTAAGAAATGCCTTTAATGCATGTGAAGAAGTCTCAAATACCCTTAAAGTAATTCAACTACCTAGGTAATTAAATGATTAGGTAAGAGATAGTTCACTATCATTATTAAAGGTATAATTGGTATACAACAATAAAAAAACTTTGAAAATAGTGAAACGACAAGTATTTTGAGACAAACATTAACTCTCAAAACGACATCTATTTTGAGACGGAGAGAGTATCTACTAACTCGTCTCTACCTCATTTTCTTTCTCTTACCCAACTATCAACACTCACAACAAATCACTTTTTCTTTAATTCTTGAACTCATCCAAATTTTTTTACTCTTAAAATGAGACTGGTGGAGTACAAGGAAATGGCTGATGAAGATTAGGCCACTTTTGTCTGTCTCAGGTTTGGTAAGAAAGGGATGGTAGCTGAGCCTGAGGGTGACGACATGTCCCTTTTGAAAGTTTCCCCATGCAAAGTACTTCTATGTCATTTTCTCTTGGCTTCTTCCTTTTTCACTACATTCTGCTTACTCATTTTCATGGGCAATAATAAAATTACAAAAAAAAATTCATACTCCGTCTGTCCCACCTCACTTGACACCTAAGAGGTAGGCACAATAACTAAGAATGTAGGAGATCATGTATGAGATCACCAATATCTCGTAGGAGGATATGATGATCTCCCCATATCTCAAAGATATTCGGTTGATCATATTTTGATTAAGCATATCATTTTCCTAGTTTAAATTATATTGTTTCTTAGATAAAATAGGTTTCCTTATTTTTAGGTAGTAGATCTAGTATAACTAGAGGAGTTTTGTAATCTTTTTATTAATCAAGAATAAGAAGTTAATCATCTAGTTCAAAGATGAAATTTCTCTTCTTGTTCATCCTTCTTTTCGCCAAATTTATCATGGTATCAGAGCTGTGATCGATCCAAAATCGCTCCCGCACAAAAAATAATCCCGTTCTTTTTTGTTCGATTTTTTTTTCGTTTATTATTCCTTCTTCTTACACCATGACGGCAGCAACGAGACCAGCCGAGTTTCAGAATTATCGGTTTGGAGACGGTGCAATGCGACGGTGAATGGTTTCATGAAGAGGGAAATTAGAAATAAAGTTAAGCTTGCAAAGACAGCACAAGAGATTTGAGAGACTTGCAAAACGTGTTGGGAGTAAGAGTACGCCTAGGGCAGATAAGCTAAAGTGTGCTATAACCCGAGCGAAGCAAGGAAGGAAACAAATTAGTACAGTCGGAATGCAGCCGTCAACCAGTTGTTGAGTCAGTTGTGCAATCGGTTGTTCAGTCAAGTGTACAACCAGATCTGCAGACAGAGAAGCTGAAGTGTACGTGTTGTGGAAAGATGTATCAATTTGTGGGAAACTGCTATCCGAAGGACGAAAGAATACGTGAAGGAGCGACACAGATTATGAGACACCTTGCACACAAGGCGCAGGCGAACAGAGGTCTCTGGTTGCAACGATTGAGTTTTTTTTTTTTTTTTTGAGTTTCAAGTTGGTCGTTTGTATCCTTCACGCGCCAACATGAGGGGGAGTGTGATCGTGTATGAGATCACCAATATCTCGTATGAGGATTTGATGATCTCCCCATATCTCCAAGATATTCGGTTGATCATATTTTGATTAAGAATATCCCTTTCCTAGTTTAAATTATATTGTTTTTTAGATAAAATAGGTTTCCTTATATCTAGGTACTAGATCTAGTATAAATAGAGGAGTCTTGTTATCTTTTTATTAATCAAGAATAAGAAGTTAATCATCTAGTTCAAAGATGAAATTTCTCTTATTGTTCATCTTTCTCTATGCCAAATTTATCAAAGAAAAAAATAAAATAAGGAAAATGTGTGGTAGAAAATGAAGAGAGAGAATGGGTGGGATAAATAGTAGTGTTGGTTGAATAAATTGAGTGGTGGAAAATGAAGAGAGAGAATGAGTGGTGGGGTAGAGTGAATAGAAAATTATAAAAAAATATGCTATTTTGGGAAGTGTCAAGTGAGCTGGGACAGACCAAAATGAAAATAAGTGTCAAGTGAGCTGGGACGGAGGGAGGATAAAATAAAGTGGTGATATTTTATTTATTACGTTGAGTGGGCTCCACCATATCTAATTAAAAACATCAACACAATTATAACACTTCATTTTATAGATCACGTTTTGTAGTCATCTTTTGTAACTTTATTATTTTCTCATTTTCGTTCATGTTTGTTTATATTTGGAGAATGAACTAGTCCCTCGGTTCTTCATTTCTTTTCAGTAACAAAAGTTCAAAAAAAAAAAATGAGTGTTGTGAGTATAAAAGAACGAGAAAGTAAGATTGTACATTGTAAATAAATACTCCCTCTGTCTTTTTAGTCTGTTTACTTTTGGTCAACGTGAATAAACTTTGACCAAGCATTTAATGTCAAGCTAACAATCCTAATGAAATTTTAAAAATTATTATTGATAATTTAAATGATTATTTATCAATTAAAATTTTTAGAATTTCATTAGGATGATTAGATTAACATTAAATGTTTTGGTAAAGTTTACTCCCGTTAACCAAAAGTAAACAGACTAAAAAGACGGAGGGAGTATATGTTATGAGCATGTCTTATTAACAAAAAGTGAACAAACAAAATGTTAAAATGCGAACTTTCCGAATAATTATGGTGCATACATGTAATAGATAATGAGGAACATATGAGATGTGCCTCGATAGGGAGGAAATGGGCTCGCCCCACTCTACCCATAGGGGCCATCCATTTACTCTCTCAACAAGACTCATCTCATGTATGAGACCATCTCACACAAGTTTTTGTCGATAATTTCAATTTTAGTAGATATTTTAATTGAGCTTTAAGCAAAAAAATTAGTAGGAAAAATGGTTATTCTAAAGAAATTTTATAATTTATTATTAATAATATTAAAGTATTTTACTAATATCTATTTTTAGACTTTTAGTTGTATAATTATATTAACATTAAATTACTTGTTAAAGTGAAAATCTCGAGAAAAACTGTTTTACACTCGTTTTAGTGTAAAATATGTTTGGGGTGGACTGTTGTGCGACCGCCGCACGCCGTGAGACGGCGCCAGCAAGCCGTTTCCTTTTCCTTTTTTTTTTCCTGCCATTTTTTGCTTGCCAGCAAAAGTAACACTTTTTATAAGGAAATGTAACACTTTTTTCTCATATGTAACACTTTTTTTTTTCAAAAATTTACCACAATTTTGCTGATATAAATTAAAGATAACATAAGATTGATAACTAAACTAATATAACATTTTATAATAAATGAATGTAACCTTTTTTTTCTCAATTGTAACACTTTTCTAGGGTTTTACATTCAATTGAAATGCAAAACCGATTATATACATGATTTTTTACTCTTTTTTTAAAAAAAAATGTAACATTTAACCTATAAACTGTTACATTCATTTATACAACATATTACAATCATATATGCACTGTGTTACATTCAATTATTACTTTTTCTAATCACAAAAATTATTTATATTATTTGCGAAACTGCTGTTACATCTTACAATAAAAGTGTTACTTTTTTAAGACCAAACTGTTACTTTCTTCATAAGAAAGTGTTACATTTTATTATGACGAGCAGCTTACTTGTTTTGTATGTTAAAAAATATTTATTTTTTAAAAAAATAAACCATATCATGACCTATGTAGTTTTATTTGTCTCGTCGAGACGAACACAGCGGTATTTTTTTTAAAAAATCCGACTTATAAATCTCAAGATATAGCATTTTAAAGTTATTGAAGTTTTTTTTTTTTTTTTTAAGGATGAAACGTGTCGCGATCTGGGAAGTTGGAGGGCTGGATCCGGCGGTCGGCTGTAGCGGAGCAAGTGGATGCGGGAAGCAGCGGAACAAAAACCCCATGGAGCGGCCCGTCTCACACTGTGAGACGGCCGCATGAAAGTTTTTGTCAATATGTTTTCATCGTTTAATTAAAATTAAAATATCTTAATGCAAAACAAAGTTTTCATATTTAGTGTAAAACAGGTCTATGTTAAATTTCAACCGAACTCTTCATTAAAAATATTGAAAAGATAAAATTATGTTTCCTCTATGGATGTAAACAAGCAAATGCCTCTTTATCTCACGTGTTGTATATCCCAACTATTCTCCCAATCATTATCCTCTATATTCATACAACATATGAGGCGTTAACATGAATTTTCCTCCCCACCTCGGCCACTTCAAAGCGATATCCGATCTAAATAAACTGATATCGTTCTCAATAACCCTTATTGGGCTTTCCCTTACCTCTCATCAATTTATCATTTCTCCGCTTTTCAAGCCTGGTCATCACTCGGTCTCCGTCTCACATGACTAAACCGCTTCAAACGATTATCCCTCATTTTATCTTCAATGGAAAAGAAAAAGAGAAAAAAAATCATTTTAAGACAAAAAATTCTTGAAAACAAACATTTATTTATTCATTTAAAAACAGAGAGTATTTTTCATTAAAATTAGGACAGCTCGCTAGACTACTCTCAAATGAGGTATGGACCGCTAGGCTCCTCTCAAAATTAGGACCGCTCGCTAGGCTACTCTTAAATCAGGTATGGAGTGCTAAGCTACTCCCAAAATTAGGACAACTAACTAGCTAGGCTACTCTCAAATCAGGTATGGAGCGCTAAGCTACTACCAAATCAGGTGTTTGGAGCAGTTGGAGCGGCGGTTTATGTACGAGATTTGATCACATCGGCATGTTTGCATCTATTAGGGGTGTAAATGGTTCAGTTCGGTTCGGTCTGGGGCAAATTATAAGCCAAACCACTAGGTATCGGTCTGGTGAAATCTCAGACCGAACCAAACCATAAAAACTTTCAAACCGAACTGAACCAGACTGCTTGGTTCGATTCAAACCACAATTCAAACCGCGGTTCACAACTCAGTTCAAACCACAGTCCAAACCACGGTTCAAACCGATGGTCCAAACCAATGCCAAACCAAAGTCCAGACCAAGGCCCAATTGATTTAGCCTGTGGTGCTACCTCATATTTATATCCACTTCCCACTTTCCCTTTCTTTCATTTTCGATGTGCGAAAAATATATCCTCCTCCTTCTTCATTCTAGCTTCACCAATTCTCTTATAAATTCTCTTATAAATACAGTGATCCCTCCCCTAACAACAATGGCAATGTGACTCCCTCCCAATCCCACCTCTCGACTCTTCATTTTTCTCCGATGACTTCAATTTCCCCGATAATTTCTTCTCATTGTTGTTATATAACCATTTCTGAAGCCCTTCACGCAGCTCAATTTGACTCTTCTGATTCAATTCAGAACCCCATAAACAAGATTAATGGAAACGTTCTCAACTTTGGATCAGAATCACCGCTTTTTGAATCCATGGCGTAAAGTATCCTTCCATTTCCAAGAACTTGGATAGAGGGGAAATAGGTCAGGGTAATGATCATTGGGGTTCGTCGCCAACTGAATCGCCATTGTATATGCAAAGAGACGATCACCGGAGACATTTTGACAACTCTATCAACGCCATTTCTTTTGGATTTGTCGCGACTGCTATACTTATCTCCATGTTTCTTGTTATGGCCATTTTCGAGAGGTTTCTCATAACAAACTCGCCTGCGTTGTCGCCGTCCGGTGGCCGTAATCATGGTTCTGATATTGAGTCTCAATTGGGTTTCAGTGGCAAGCTTGCTTATCCTTCCCCCAAAGTGAGTGTCCATTTAATCATCTCCCCCTTTCCCTTTTTCATATTGCTCTTAATGTGTTCGTGAAAATGATTTCCCATTTTATCCAACAACCCCATCTTGTGTCAAACAAAAAGATAGAAAATTATACTTCTCTTTATGGAGGTATTCTATACGGTGCCTTCGATATTGGTGAAGTCTCCGGTACCAAATCTATAGAAAATTATACTTCTCTTTATGGAGGTATTCCTGGTAAATCCTCAGGAAACACATCCTTGAAATCTCTAATCACGGAAAGTCATTCTACAGTTACTTCCTTCTTGCTCGTATCACCAATGTACACCAAGAATCCTTCACATCCTTTCTTTAAAAGCTTACGAGCCTTCATTACTGATATAAGGTTCGATCGGGTTCTAGGTTTCGTTCCTTGAGAACATCACTCTTCTCTAGATAGTAATCTGAAGTGGACTTCTTTCTTTAAAACAATCCACATGGGCATGGTATGCAGCCAACTAGTCCATTCCCAAGATTACATCAAATTCTTTGATGTCCTAAACTAATGAGATCAGCCTCAAGTTCTTTCTCATCTAATTTCAAAGGACACTTCTTAGATATAGACGTAATAGGGATCAATTCTCTAATTTGAATATCCATAACTAAAGAATTCTCTAACGCCCCAGGAATTAAATTCATATTCTTAGCCAAACAATCATTTGGCACTTCTTATCAGAACCTTTCCCTTTGGCGTCGTTCTTATTACCATCATTTCTATTGCCGTAGCCTTTATTCTGGTACTTACTTGTACTACCTTCCTTTTCACGATTGTCAGTAGCCTTCCGCTTATTATTGTTCCCATCGCGGTTCCAGCTTCCTTTAGATTCAGTCGACTCTTTCTCAGTTGACTCTTCTTCTCTTCTCGCTTACTGCGATAACTATCTGATTCTTTCTCCACTATCCTTGTCCTATCCAACACTTGATCATAGGTTGGTAGCATTAATGGAGTGATTCTATATCGGATTCGGTTACTCAAACCAGCTTCAAATTCTCAAACCTTTTGCGCTTCATCATCGAAAAGCGTTAGGGCAAATTCTAGCAATTCGGTGAATCTAGCACCATAGTCGTTCACCGTCATACTTCCTTGAGTTAGCATCATAAACTCAGCCACTCTGGTGTTTCGAACACTTGCCTGATAATATGATATTATCATTAGTTATCATGAATACGAGACTTTTTCATGCACTCTCATACTATAGCTCGTCTCTACAGACTAACATTCAATTTATAGGTCATTCACTAGACCACTGGTCATTTCAACAGACCAATATTATCTTCATTAGTCAACATTACTAGACTTATTGGTCGCTTCATTAGACCATTTCTATTTTCATCGGTCATTTCAATAGACCATAATCACTTTCATTGGTCGTTTCAATAAACCATTCTTACTTGTTCCAGGTTAACTCGCACATTTAACACTATTACTCACACCAACACAAGCATTGTACTATGCTTAATACTTTCACATAAATAAGCCGTCCCCAAAAGACGTAACTTTTACAAAAGATCGGTTTACTAGATTTCTGGTCATTCCAATAGACCAATTCTACTTAGGGAAGTCATTTTACTAGACTTTACTTATTCATCACAAGTCGATTCACTAGACCTACTTTCATTCACATTTTGGCCGTTTTACTAAGCCAATTACTTTTACTTTTGACCGTTTCAATAGGTCACTTTACTCTTGTTTCGTTCGTTTTACTAGACCAAAACTAATTTCACTTGGCCGTTTCAATAAGACAATTATACTTAAGGTCCTTTCACTTGATCAATACTTCTTTGTTTTAGATAGCTCACACGCCATAAACTTAAGAACAAAACAATTAACAAAGCCATTTGCTTAAATAAATCATAAACTTTTATTGCGAGGATCTTCTTGGAATAAAAGTAACAAAACAAAATTCTAGTATTTTCTCTAAACTAGAATTAACTATCATTATTATGAAATAAAATAAACTCCATGTTCCACTTTTCACTCATGGAACACCTTCCTAGGCCTACCCCTAGGTCTTCCACTAGGCACCTTTAGAATCTTCTTAGAGCCTCTTGGTCTTCCTCTGGACCTACGAACCGGTACCGTTGGTGGTTCATTATCATCAATCATAATCGGGGTAGCTTCATTACCCTCAAGGTTAATACCTACTTCCTCGACTTCATTTTCAGCTACCAATTCTTCTTCATTTGGTGCTTCATTGCCTACGAGTATTGCCGGTTCCGACTCTCTAGTTCTAGTTTCCTTCAAATCTTTCATTTCATAAACCATTGGTAAGCTTCTCCTCAGGTTTCATGATAGTACTTCTCATTTTGATTCATAATCTCTTTAACTTCTTCCAATTCCTTGCGAGTGTCTAGCAATGCCTTTCTATCTTGCATCCACTTCCTTAGTGTAAGATTCACTCTTGTCTTTTCAGCTTCCAATGCTTCAGTTAGTTTCTGAATTTTGAGTGCATACCTCCGAATCACGCTTTTTTTTAAGTGTTCTATGCTTCAAGTACATCTTCAATTGTATAAGCAACTTAAAAGAATAACATTCTAGTGTATCCCTTCAAGTTCACTCCCAAAGTGTTCACTTATATTCCTCATATCCCTCGAGGAATTCTTGTCTTAGGTTCTTTCCTAAAATAGAAAGTTTCCATAAATAACTAGTTTGACTTCAAACAATCTTAGTCTTCCTAAAACGCTCAAATCAAACCTATTCAATATCAGAGTTCGTATCCCTTTAAGGTCTAATTCCATAGCTCTGATACCAACTGTAACGACCCAAACTTTCACAATATAAATATAATCCATAAACTAGGGAAATTCCAAACGTCAACATAAGTTCAAATCCAATGTTAACATTCAACGGCTAGTTTACTCTAACCATAAATCAAAACAATGAGGAAGCGTAACTAATATTCAAATCTCAACGGCTAGTACAACCCACTAGCTCAACACAAAACACACATAATGTCTTAAACTCCTTGATAACCACGGACTGTCATTCCTTGCAATCCATCTAGATCCTTAGTCTTTACCTGGGAAAATAATATAAGAAGGGGTGAGCGAACAATGCTCAGTAAGTTCATACGGGATCTCTCCGGGTACTAAGAAGAGATGACCGAAAGAACGGAGCCAAACAAATATTCTCAATGAAAGGCTAATATCAATAAGCTTTAACTGTACTTACAACAAATACAGTTATTATATTCAAAGAATTATGGCCCTAGTACAAGTTCGTCAATTCCATAGTTTCATACATCACCTTTTCAGGGTGTTACACCTTTTCAGGGTGTCAAGAGACCTTACACCTCCTCACGGTGCTCTCTTATAAGTTCGATCATGATCATTAAGCCACTTCATCAAGCAGCATGTTTGTCTAATTCTTTTCAATCAAATTAGACCATCTTAATTAGCCCTTTTCACTCAGACTAATTCTAGCTAAGTCCTTTTCAATCAGACTAAGCTAACTGCACCTGTTTCAATTAGATACAGCCATATTCCACAAAGTATTCAAGGTATAAGAATACATAAACAATTTCAATTCACTTAGATACCCTATGAACAACACATATCACGGGTAAGATAATTCAAAAGACGTTATATCAACATCGGAGTTCAAATGCTACCGGCCATTAGTAGCTACACTTGAAAGAATTAAGAGAATCATACATTAAAGGATGAATCTCAAATACTTAAGGAACGTAATCCCTTACCTTGGTTTGCGTTATTCCTCTTAGCAAAACCTCGCGCACGAATCTACAATCATGCACAAAATACTCTTAGGGCAAGTATTTACTATTTACTTTCCGTCCCAAAACACTTCACTTTTCTTACTATTAACCTATGAGTTATTCTTTTAACCCCCTTAAGGTTAATACATAATCTAAGGTTTGTACTACCCTTTACTTTTATTCCCAAATTACCCTTTTTGGTTTACCAAAATACCCCTAGGGTTTCATTATTTCTACCCCAAAGTACTATTCACAGCTTGTAAAATCACTATTCACATAACCTAAACACACACTGATTTCACTTTCAAAAACACACACACAGATTTCACACTTAAACACACACACACACCATAGCAGCACTCACACACACGCATACAAAATACACACACACACTACACCTCCAGCACACACACACAATTACACACTGTAGCACGCACACACACATGAAATAACACGCACACACACATACATCAATGCTCACAGACACATCTTCTTCTTCCTTCTTAAATAAACCCTAGTTCAATCCTTATTGCTTTTAGGGTTAGGGTTCTAGTTCATTTGTTCGATTGCTTCGATTAATTTAAGACGGGGAATTCAACGAAAAGAGTAGGACGTTACCTTGATCCGATCTCCCTTCTCTTTCTTCCTCTCTTCCCGATCTCTCTCTCTCTCTCTGCGCGTTTCCCTCTTTTGCGCGGCTCCCCCTCTCCTTGTTCCCGTTTCTTTGTTTTGCGAGACAATAAAATGGCTAGGGTAAATTGAGAGAGTATTTATGCTATAAGGGTTTTAATTCCCTAAAAAGGATTCTAATATCCTATTGGGTTTTAATTTCCTAAAGCCCAAAGTAAACCCAATACTTACTCATTAATTAATTAAGCCCAAATAAATAAAAGGGTTTCCACAAAATAAAATAATAGGCCAAAAGGCCGGTTATTACAGTTATGCCCTTGGCAGTTGATGTCACTGATATTGCTTTAACGGAATGGGAGAAAAAGTAAGACTGGGATTTTGTTGTGACCTCAGAACGAGAATAGGAAGAAACAGGTGAAGTAAGTTTGTGTTTTCCAAGAATAAGCTTCAGAATGTCTTTGTTCTCCTTCATAGTGTAATAAAATTATTATGGACGATGATAAATACTCCCTCCGTCTCGTAATAACTGTCGCACTTTCTTTTTTGGTCCGTCCCAAAATAAATGTCGGATTTTTCTAAATTAGGAACGATTCTTAGTGCAATTTTACCATTGTATAAGCAATGTACAAACTAGAAAAGAACCTTCCTTAAAAACATTGACAAGTCAAATGCGACATTTATTTTGAGACCGAGGGAGTATCCAAATTAAATGTGCGGTAGGAGTATAATGAGAATACCGCTCGAGACTGATCATAGATCTCAATGACTGACATCTCGTATCTGTGTACTCTTAAATTGAAGTAGTGATAGACGACCCAGTTTTCACTAAGTACCTTCAGAGAGATTAACAACATTAAGCACAATGAAGATTCAGATCATTCATTAACGCCCAAATATTGAACTTAGAAAGGCTAAACTTACTGCATGGACAGGACCCAGTGCACCATGATGAATCACACGATGCAGGATACGACCAGTTACAGTATCAACCACGTATATAACCAGGTCAGACTCATCTGATGTGACGGTACCGATTGGACCATTAGCTTTAGGTGAAACAGTAGCAACAAAAATCATATTTTTTGATATATACTTGTACATCAGATCCTGTTCTGCAACAACCTTCGCTTGAGTGTGAACCACCTGTAGAACATAGAAATAAAAAATTAAGATCCGTAAATAATATAGGTACTTGGAAGAATACAACAAACTAGAAGACCATGACATAGAGTAAACAGCAGAGCAAGCAAAAGATATCTGCTACAGATAGTGCCTATAATTATTGTTCAAAGTTCATTCGCTGTAATAGCAAAAGATGTGGGAAGATCATTTTGGGACGGAGGAAGTATATATTATGCTATCACTCCAATTTGGGAACACTGCAGAATTTAATTAAGAAGGAAGCATGATTACAGTTTGCAAGATAATTTACACAAGAATTGTGGCTTAGTGATTAGGCTTTAGCAGCCTTCCCCATCAGGAAGCAACAAAGAAGTAGTTCTTCATTTAAATTAAATAAGTAATGAGACCTAAGAAATCCCAAAGGCATCCAAATATTACAGAAGTGAAGGCATTCTTAGAGATCAAAACGTACCTCTTTCATTTTTCTTGTTGCTACTGCAATGATCTTCTCTGACTCTGATGGGAAAACAATAGACCATATATTCCTAGTGTCAAAGCAGTACTCATCTGGTACCTCAAGAACACAATTACCCTTCACCGCATACCCTCTTAAAATACCATTATCAGCTTCAACCGAGTACCAACATACATTTTCCGACTCACGTTTGAAAATATCGTTAGCTTCGGGTGTTCTGGGGTATAAGTAGGCATGTTTGTCAGCATCAATGAGTAAATGAAGACGCTGATCGGTCGAATCGGTGAATGGAAGTGGAATGACTTGTGAAACAGAATGAATATGACGCAAATTATTAAGCTCCACTCCAGTGTATGTGTCAACAATAGACAGAACAGTAGGGGCACTTGGAGTAAGACCACATACACCAATGACAAGGACGGATGGATTCTCATCAAGTGCATGTTGATGTGGAACCTGCCATTGATGTAACTTGAGTGCAGTGGGATTTGGGCAGACTTCTGATTCACGAAGTGCACCCAGTAAGCGAGACCAGACAATCCGTCCGTCACCAGTGTGTAATGCAAGAAGCTTCCCTGCCCGAGTAAGTACTATGAGCAATTTCCGGAATCCGTTGTGGTCTCGTGTCATCTTACTCTTCTCAGAACTTTGCAGCCTAATTTTTTGTATGGTTGCTATATCATTGGGTGTTGCAAGCATTAACGTTCCTTTAAGCTTAAGCACATGGCCCTTTCAACAGCAAAGCGACAAATCAATATTCCATCATGAAGATTCACAAGAAATGAGTTATATAAGCATCTTAAAAAGAAAACAGCAAAACAAATATGATCAGATAAAGCATGAAAAACTGAACTCTCATCGGATTATACAGCTTTAATGATAATCATGAAAATTATCTCTAATAAAGACAAATCTTATAGTGTTCCTTGTAGCACTGCTTAAGCGTATGTCTTTAGAAACAGCACAGCATTGTAACCATCCCTGAGACCTTGTTATTATTTCCAACCAACTGGCAAGTGTTCCCATTACAAAACTTACATAAAAAGGACTTAAAGGGTATCTCGGAAAGTCAAACCCTAGCATATGGATGCAACCACAACAAAAAAAAAAAATGTATAAAGCAAAGGACACACTTTTGAATGTACCAATATCGGTCATGGTTTGAAATGACTTTGTTACATGCCTTCTACACAAATGAATTGCCCAGGATTATTTTTGCAGATAGCGAAAATCACCAAATCAATACCTTAAGACACATGGTCGTACTAATTAGGTGTTTGATCTCGTAATTGTCAAATACCAAGCTGCACCACCAAATAATACAGAAGCTAGCAGAGCATTATATATATATATATATATATATATGAGCACCTAAATGGCTATTTGTATCAAATACAATGTTTATAACAATTTTGTTAGATACAATAGGCAAACACCTATTGTAACCAACAACAATGTTGACACATTGCTGTTAGATACAATAGCTAAATAACTATTTGTATCTAACAGCAATTTTCATACACATTGTTATTGGATACACTAGCTACTCCCCTGTTGTATGCAATGCGATATTCATATCATTACAGTTAGATACAATAGCAAACACCTATTGTATCCAACATCAATGTTGACACATTGATATATAGATACAATAGCTAAATAGCTATCATATCCAATACATTGTTCATAACAATTCAGTTAGATACAATAGGCAAACGCCTATTGTATCCAACAGCAATATTGACACATTGCTGTTAGATACAATAGCTAAATAGCTATTTGAATACAACAGCAATGTTCATAACAATTCAGTTAGATACAATAGACAAACACCTATTGTATCCAACAGCAATATTGACACATTGCTGTTAGATACCATAGCTAAATAGCTATTTGTATCCAATACAATGTTCATAACAATTCAGTTAGATACAATAGGCAAACACCTATTGTATCCAACAGCAATGTTGACACATTGTTGTTAAATACAATAAATAGCCATTTGTATCCAATACAATGTTCATAACAATTCTGTTAGATACAATGGGCAAACACCTATTGTAACCAACAACAATGTTGACACATTGCTGTTAGATACAATAGCCAAATAACTATTTGTATCTAACAGCAATTTTCATACACATTGTTATTGGATACACTAACTACTCCCCTATTGTATGCAATGCGATATTCATATCATTACAGTTAGATACAATAGCAAACACCTATTGTATCCAACATCAATGTTGACACATTGCTATATAGATACAATAGCTAAATAGCTATCGTATCCAATACATTGTTCATAACAATTCAGTTAGATACAATAGGCAAACGCCTATTGTATCCAACAGCAATATTGACACATTGCTGTTAGATACAATAGCTAAATAGCTATTTGTATCCAATAGCAATGTTCATAACAATTCAGTTAGATACTATAGGCAAACACCTATTGTATCCAACATCAATGTTGACACATTGCTGTTAGATACAATAGCTAAATAGTCATTTGTATCCAATACAATGTTCATAACAATTCAGTTAGATAAAATAGACAAACATCTATTGTATCTAAGCGTATTTTAAAAATTTGACGTTGTTCAATATTATTTTTTCAAAACCCTATCTTCAGGGATGTAGTTTGATTCGTCTCGTCGAGACAAAAAAATCAGTGTTCTCGGATTATTTTTTCGATTTATAATTAATGAGATATTTAATTTTGAAAATTTAGGAAATTTTGGGTGATGACGTGGCAAATTCTGGAACACACATGGTATTTTGCCCTTCCCTTTGTTTGTCAACCTAATTACAAGAATGCCACCGAAGTTTTAAACTAAAAAAGTAATCTAAACCCTTGATTTGTGTCTAATCCAATGGCTATTATTGGTTCTCATGGTTCTCATGTAATTGAGTTCTCATAAGAGCAAGACCCTCTATATATATATATATATATATATATATATAATACACACACGTAATCGGAAGAATGGATGCTATGTTCTCATAAACATTAAGGCTCGGGTGTGAATGGCATTATACTCTCCAGAGGAAAGCGCAAAGAGGACACAATGGACCAGTTTGTTAACCCAATCCATAGCTCCTGAACCCACATCACTTGATGCTTTGAGAATAACTTGTAAAGGGACTAGTATGTTGAATACAAGTGTGATTACAAATGAATGAATATGCTAGACAAAAATATTTTTATAGTTATTCAAAAGAGACGAGTGTGTCACAATAAAAGCTCCTTCTCTTCTATCCGAATTTACTCATACCTCCGCATATAAAGTTGTGGGCTAATCCACCGTGAACACAATCTAAGATTTTTGCTGAGTGGTGTATATTAATCCTACAAACTGGTAAAAGCTTGTAACTTATTTATTTTTGATATTTTAGAAAGTGATTAAAGCTAATCATATTGGTGCAACTCAGGGGCGGACACACGTATATGAGAGGGGGGTTAATTGACCCCCCCTCACTTCTCCGTCTATACCCATTTTAACCCCTTAAATTTTTTCAAATTATAACCTTAACCCCCTCAAAAATTTCAGTTAACCCCCCTCAAAATTTACATAAAACCCTAGATATATAAACTCAATTTTTACACAACCAACCCACACTTATCTCATTAGTTTGCCGCAAGCGGGCGGAAGAAGACGATTGTGCGATTGCGCAAGGAGAGACTGAGAGGCGACGCAGAGGATTGTACGGCGACGGCGATGGCGATCGGAAGCCGGACCTGAGGACCTCGCCGGAGGCTGGAGCACTATGCCCATACTTTCGGTTCATAACAGGTAATTTTTCTCATGTTTTTCGCCTACTATCTCAAATCCCAAATCTCAAATCCCTAAATTTCTCAAAAATTAGGGTTTCACCATTTCAATCAGTTTTTTTTTAATCTCATTGATTTTTTTATTGAAATATACACTATTAAATCTCATATCAATGCCACTGTGACTTGTTTGTGTTGCAATTTTTAATTGAGATTTTTGTAATTGCAGCCATAAGCCATTTTGTTTTGGTAATGATTCAAATGGAAAAAACGAATTTGGGATTCATTTTTAGACATTTTGTCTGTATTCTTTCTTAAAAGAAATTGAAATTGGTAATTCAGTTATTGAACTTAAAATTTGGTTGAAGCTTGTTCTCTACAGAAAAATTGGTCCTCCTCGAAGTTTGAAAAGTTCATGTGGGTCGTCCTTCTGACTCTAAGGCGAATGAGGCTCCCCGTCCCGGAGGTTAGAAACTATGAACTATAATCTTGTTATGTGTTTGTGTATGGCCAGTGGCCTCGTAGTTGTTGTCTTGTTTGTGTCCTTGCTCGTGTGGTTGTTTATGGCCAGTGGCCTTGTTGTGGTTTTATGGCCGGTGGCCCTGTTAATTTGTTTGTGTATGGCCAGTGGCCTTGTAGTTGTTGCCTTGTTGGCGTGTTTAATATGGCCAATGCCCTTCCTTGTGTGGTTGTTTATGGCCAGTGGCCTTGATGATTTGTTTGTGTATGGCCAGTGGCCTTGTAGTTGTTGCCTTGTTGATGTGTTTATGGCCGGTGTACTTGTTAATTTGTTTCGTACACATTTTCAAACAGTGCTCGAAAACTATTTCAAGAAAATGAAACATTCCCAAAGTAATGGAGATTTTTAGGAAAATTGAAAATGAAGATATTATGGAGTATTTTAAAAAGATAAAGAATAGGAAACCACTTGAGTAGCATTTTTCTTATTATATCATCAAAATTTGAATTCATGTGAAAAAAGGCTTTATATGTGAGTTTTTTTTATTGTTTTTTTAATAGTGTAATTTTTTTTTAAAATATTTTTATATAATTTTTTTGACCCCCCTCACTGTAAAACCTGGATACGCCACTGGTGCAACTAGATTATGGAACCCTTTTCTCGGAGAAGTCTCTGCAAAATTAAGAGACGAAGCCAACAATGGGATAAAAGGAGCCATAGTTTAAACAGAACAAGATTTCTGCTTCTTTCTTTTTGTTTTCCTCTGTATAATGGAATTACTCACATCATCCTAGTTTTGTAGAATGATATGACAAGAACTATTATCATATTCTGCATTCACTGAGCTCAAACATTTCCATTAGTATCTTCGTTAAGTTTATACTTGGACATACATTTTCTCTGCAAGGATTGAACTTCCCATAGGAAATACTCCCTCCGTCCCGCCGGAAACTTCAAAAAAAAATTATGGCACAAGAATTAAGGGAAAAAGTGAAAAAGGTGATGTGTTGTGAGGGTTGATAGTTGAGTGGGAGAGAGAAAGTGGGGTAGAGAATAGTTAGTGGGTTAGTGGATGTGAGTATGAGAAGTGGGACCCACTAATTAAAAAGTATTAAAAACTTTCCATTTATGGAATGTGCAATTTCTATGGGACGCCCATTTTGGTAAGTTTTGCAATTTTCGGTGGGATGGAGGGAGTAGTTACTTCCGTAGTTTTACATACATTTGCACTTATATAGATAAATACTGCAAAATCTGAAGTATGACATACTCATCTATTATTACCAATATACCATTACACAGTGGAAGCCTGTTTTTTGAAGCTCTAACACAGTTAATGGGTTCCGTGAGTGCCTAAAAAATTGTTTTTTAGGTCACCCATCCCTAAGGTAAACTATTGTCCACACTCCACACTACACAAGTTTACATGACTTCTTCCCACTACCATTATACCTACTTACCAACTTCTTAAGTATCTACTACAGCTACCAGTTTTGAGAATTGATTCCATATAACTCAGAAACTAAAAAAAAAAAAAAAAAAAAGGTAAATGAAATGCCCAGTAAGAAAGGGATGAGAAAAAACATAGGGATTGAAAACGCTCCAGTTATAATAAGAATATAGCAAACTAATGATAAATACTTTTATGCATTTCATATATTACCTCCGTCCCAGCTCAATGTGCACAATTACTGTTCATTTGGTCAACTCGACCGAACCTTGACCATAATTTTATGAAAATCTAGATATTACTATGCAGTTCTAAAAATTGATATTGTTTCACTGTTATAAATCGTATCAATAACATTTATTAGAATTTCATAGAAATATCAATATTATCATAAAATTATGGTCAAATTTCAACTAAGTTGACCAAAAAAAAATCAAACTGTGCACATTGAACTGGGACGAATGTAGTATAAATATATATGGTTTGACATAAATCTTGAAGTACAATTTGACTTGCAGAGTGTAGTCTTTAACTAAACATATACTCCATCTGTCCCATTTGAAGCTTCACCTTTTACTCAAATGAGTGTCCCGTTAAAAGCTTCATCCTTTCCTAAAATAGTAAAAAATGTAAGTTCCACTTGTCATACCCACTCACTTCTTCCTCTCACATACTTAAATTATGGGGCCCACTTGTCATACCCACTAACTTTCTTCTCTCACATATTTAAATTGTAGGCCCCACTTGTCATACCCACAAACTTCTTCCCTCTCACAACCCTTCTTACACTCATTATTCTCCTTAACTAGTGAACCACCCGTGCGATGCACGGGACAATATTTTGTCGAATTACTGTAGATCCTACTTACAATGTTGATATGTAGTCATAAATTTTTTAAAGTTAATAATGTATTACATGAAGGAGTGCATTGGAATGAATAAGTTGTTACAATATTGAATAATGTCCTTCAACGGACTTAATACAATAATTAAGTTTAAAAGTTGAGCTTCATATGGTTGAAATATTTGTAACATTCATTTGTTTCGCAAAGCCACTGCCGTGAATTTTCTTCACCTTTTTCCTGCAAATAAAACCATGTCCATGAATTTTCATCACATAATTGAATTATTAAAAAATGATATACTAAAAAATAAACATAATTTAAAAGCAATTGTTGTCCCATTAATACTAAAGGCAAACTACAATAGAACGTACTCCCGCCGTCACAAACTTATTGCTACTTATTTCCATTTTTGGTGTCACATACTTATTTTCCTACCCACTCACAATACTTACTTTTTCAACATATTTTCTTAAAAACTAATTAATCGGAGAAGTGCCGTCAATCTCTTAATCAATCAATGGGAAGAACACAAAAATACTTTAGTTACCTGTATTATCTAATAATAATAATAATATCATTATAATTATTTTGGGTATTGTATTTTTTTTTTTACTAACACATCATTAATTGAAAGGGAAGTTAACTTTTTACTAATATAAATGTTAAAACTTTACGGCATTAGTTAAAAAGTTAACATTTGGATATTTTGGTACTGATAATTTAGATTTATGACTTTTTATATTGAAGGAAAAAATTATGAAATTTTCAGACATGAAATTTTTTAAGGGAGTTTTTTGGTACTTTTCCCATTAAAAAAGTAATTCACTTCTTTCTAAAAAATGAAGTCAGCAACAATGATGTTAAGATGTTCTGTTTTTTTTTACCCATAATAAGATTTATGAATGAGAAATTGGGAACTATTTAATACTCTTGTTTTTCAAAATATTTATAGTTCTAGCATTTTACATACAAATTAAGTAAAGCAATTAATACATATCAAGTTTAAATTATCTTTCAAAGTACCTACACAATTAAATGTATGTGTGGTAGAAAATGAAGAGAGAGAATGAGTGGGGTAAATGATAGTATTGATTGAATAAAATGAGTGGTGGAAAATGAAGAGAGAGAATGAGTGGGGTTAAATGGTGGGGTTGGTTGAATATAAATATATTAAAACATTTTCATTTTGGACAGTCTCACTTGTGGTGGGACAGACTGAAAAGGAAAATAGTCTCATTTGTGGTGGGACGAAGGGAGTATATTATATTTAGTTTGCATTAGAAAGTTTTAAAATACTTAATTATAGGATAAAATGCGTAATTTCAAGATAAATACGGGAAGAAGGAAAGGTTAAATTTATTTTATTTTTGGCTTAAAAAAAAGTTAAGGAATAAAAGGATAGAGGGTGTCTCCTGTACACCCGCCGCACAGCGTGCGACGGGCCAGGTCAGCCTTTTTTTTTTTTTTTTGTCACCCCTATCGTTTTTTCTCCCAACAAAAGTAACACATGTTATAACGAAATGTAACACTTTTTTCTTTCAAATGTAACACTTTTTAAAAAAAAAATGTATCACAATTTTGCTGCAATAGATTAAAGATAATATAAAGATCGACAACTAAACTAATGTCACACTCTTTTAAAAGGAATGTAACACTCATTTATTCAAATGTAACACTTTTTTTCTCCGAAAATTAACATAGGATTGACAACTAAACTAATGTTACATTTTATAAAAAATGAATGTAACATTTTTTTTCTCAATTGTAACAGTTTATATTCTTAAATGTAACATTATATCTGAAATGTAACATTTTTTATTGAGAAAGTAACAATTGAAATGCAAACCCATTTTTTTTTGTAAAACTGCTATTACCTTTAACAGTAGAAAGTGTTATTTTTTTAAGATGAAAGTGTTACTTTTATCAGAACAGAGTGTTACATGTTAGCTTATGAGCAACTCAAACTTTTTGTGTGTAAAAAAATATGTTTTATTTAAAAAAAATCAAACCATATCATGACCTATGTAGTTTTATTCGTCTTGTCGAAACGAACACAACGGTATTTTTAAATATTTTTTTCGACTTATAAATCTCAAGATATAACATTTTAAAGTTAATGGGTGTTTTTTGTTAATGGGTGTTTTTTTTTTAAGCAAGACACGTGGCAGCGCGCGGCTGGGTGAACCAGCATGTGGCTCACAGCGCACCACGTGTCAAGCTGGGAATGGAGGAAGGCGGGCTGGCGGTCGGGCGGGGCGGGTCGGCCGAGTCGGCCCATAGTCCAAGCCCGCCGCACGCCATACGGCCGTTGTATCTAAGAATTCGTAAAAGCCCTATTTTCATACATAAATGACGCTTAAATCATAGAATAATTGACGTTTCGTATTACATTCCAGTTTCCAACAGGCTTCTAAAATAAAAACTCTTTCCAATCTACACAAATCATGCTATTTTTATGAATAGTCAAATTAACGCTAAAAGAAATAAATTAAATAAATTTAGACAATTTTATGTAAACCATGAACGATCTTTATAATGAAACTAACAAAACAAAAAAATTACTCTATTGACCTTGAAAGTTTGTCTTTAAAACAGTAAGAACTCCAAAAATAAATTAAAATATCATCATTATTACTTTAATGTAAATATATTTTATGCTTCAAAAAAAGTAAATGTATTTTAACTTAATATTGAATAAAGACAAAATATATTAAATTCTAAAAAGACGAAGAGACAAAATTAGGGAAAAATAATTTTCAAACTTATTTTTTGGGCAAATTTTCAAAATGATGTTTTTTTTTTTGAAAGACAATCTGCTCCAGATTAAAAATAAATAAATAAATAAACAAGAGCCATTTTGACACGTACTCCCTCCGTTTCATGAGAACTGAGACTTATTTCCCTTTTCGTCCGTTTCACCTCAATTGAGACTGCCCAAAATGGCAAACTTTTTAATATTTTATATTCACCCAACCCCACCACTCATTCTCTCTCTTCATTCTCTCTCTTCATTCTCCACCACTCATTTTATTCAACCAACACTACTATTTACCCCACTAATTCTCTCTCTTCATTTTCTACCACATATTTTCCTTATTTTATTTGTATTCCTTAATTCTTGTGCCATTTCTTTTAGTCTCAGTTCTCATGAAACGGAGGGAGTATACACAAACCGTTACATCATCCCCGTAACTCCCTCCCTCCCTCCCTCTTTCCCATAACAATGCCTCTTCCCAGGTAAGTAAGTAGGTAACCCGAAACCCTTTTTATCTTACCCTACAACTTAAAATAACACAAATTTCACCTTAAAATAAAACAAAAGTCAATTTTTTTAAAGGAAATTTCAATTTTAAATACTGGTCTAGTTGCTTAATTACGTACTTCTTGTAAATTAAGATAAATAATTGACATAATTATTTTGATATTAAATGATCTTTTAAATTAATGGAAAAAGATTTGGACTTCATAGTTATCGTTGTATATTACTATCCTCGGCATTTATTTACTTAGCTAACAAAGTACTTTCTCTGTTTCATAATGTTTACTAAAAAGGTGAATATAATATTGATAGTGAAATTGGTGTTGTAAGTGTAAATAATATAATAAGAGAGAATTTGAATATCGCAATTCTAAGTAGATTGTGCTTATGAGTGGGCGAATAAGTCTCACTAAATAAAGAAGGGTTATCACAATTTTATTTTGGGTTATGAACGGTACGATTAACGATTCCTCAATTTCATCAACCGTGTATAGTTACAGTTTATGGTTACGGCTCAAAAATTTTACGATTCAGCTGCTTCAACCGGTTTAATCTTGGCCATTTCTTTTTCTTTTTTTTCCCCAAAACCTTAAAATATAAGCCTAAAAATTAAGTTTTTTGGGTGACCTTTTCCTAATTTTTTTGAGGTCTTTTTTTTTTCTTTCTTTTTTGAGTCTTGGCGTTTATTTTGTAAATTTCAATTTAATTATCTAACTTGAACCAACTACCAAGGCTGCAAAATAAAAGAAACATTTAATTTGTACACAGTATTTTTCGAATTAATTTGTGAAAAAATGGATGAAAATTGAAAAGTTATCATTTTAATTTTTCCTTAAATCTAAAAAACTCATCAATGTGTTTTTATATTTTTGCACCCATATTGTTTCTTTTTATTTATGGATGCATTTTTTTTTTAAAATGTTAATGCATCATGCGCACATGTAATGAAATAGTGATATTAACACTCCCTCCGTCCCAATCGAATTAGGACAAATTTATATTTTAAGTGTCACAATCAAATTAGGATAACAAAAAAATGAAAGTGTTTTATTTAATGGGACACATATTCACACTCACAACTTTTTATTCATTATTTTCTACCCCACTTTCTCACTCTTTCTTCACTTTTCATACTCACAACACCAACTACGCTAACACTTTTTCTTTAATCTATGTGCCCAAACCAAAAATCCTAATTCGTGTGGGACGGATGAAATACGGTACTTTCCTAGTGATCGCTTATATGTTCACATATTACTATGCACATAAATTTATATACATAGCTAACTAAATACATACTACCTCCGTCTCATTGTAAAAGTCAAAAAATTTTTCAAATAAGTGTCTCAACTTAAGAGTTAAAAACTCAACAAATAATTATTTTAATACTCCCTCCGTCACATTTTAAAAGTCAGAAAATGAGTGGTTCAAGAATTAAGAAAAAGGTGATGTGTTGTGAGTGTTGATAGTTGGGTAAGAGAGAGAAAGTGGGGTAGAGAATAGTTAGTGGACAATTGTTGTGAGTATGACATGTAGAACCCACTTTTCATTTTACGATTTTGACTCTTAAAATGGGACCCCATTTTAGGAAATTTTTGACTCTTAAAATAGGACAGAGAGAATACATCTTTATCCACTTTTCATACTCATAACTCTCTACCTCAATTTCTATATTTTATAATAAAAAAATTTATTTCCTAATGTTTCAAACCCAAAAAAATTTAACTACTATTAAAATGGAGTTGGTTTTGGGGGAAACTAGTTTCCCCCTAATGTTAAAAAAAGACCTGTTTTGAGGGAAAGTAGGAGAAACCGGTTGTTAATGAACCGGTTTAATAGTATGGGGTTCAACTTATTAAAACTAGGGTATAAACCCTACCAAACACACAGTAGCACACACGCATCATCTTCTCAGCCCAATTTCTTACTGCCGCCATCTCTCTCTGTCTCTGTCTCTCTCTCTCTCTCTCTCTCTCTCTCTCTCTCTCTCTCTCTCGCCATTGCAGTTGCAGATGGAAGCTTCAAAAACGATTGATCAGGTTTGAAGCTAAATATTTTGTTCATCAATTTGATCTAATTGAAATTAAAATTGATATTCAAATGAGCTACTTGATCTAATTGAAATCGATCTTTTTCTTATAGATGATGGAGATGGTGGAAACAATGTCATTGAATCAGAGGATAGTGAGATTGAAAAAGATAATGAAGATGAATTTAAAGAGATGGAAATCTTCATTTGGCTAAAAAAAAAAAAAAACACCAAATCTACACTTAATTTGAATCATGTAGTCGTTTGCTGCTCAAATTGAAATGGAGATGTTCAAACTGCTCAAATTGAAACAGAATGCTGAATCCATGGGCAGGCAAGAGACAACCTGGCGAACTGAAACAATTGATTTGGTGTAACTTGTTGTTTTAGTATAGGAACTTGGTGTTTTGGTATTGTAACTTTATGTTTTAGTTACAGTAACTTGGTGTTTTATTATTGTAGCCTGGTGGTTAATCAAATATGTTGTATCAAATCTATACTTGGTATTTTAGTAATGTAACTTTGTGTTTTGATAAACAAACTTGATATTATAATAACTATGCAATTTCTATTGAAATAAGCATTTTGAACGTCTACTTATAATATAACTTGGTTTTGTTTTAGTATAGTAACTTGGTGTTTTACTATTCTAACTTGATATTGTAGTACAGTAACTTGGTGTTTTATTAGTGCAGCCTGGTGGTTAATCAAGTTATGCTGTATAAGATCTATACTTGGTGTTTTATTAGTGTAACTTCGTGTTTTAACAGATAAACTTGATATTATAATAACCATGCAAATTATTTTGAAACAAGCAGTTTGAACATGCTTTTAATACACCTTAATACACATGTTTAGGCATAAAAACATCAAGTTAATAACTTAAAACAACAAGTTTGGATTTCAAAACAACAAGTTACAATTTCACTGACTAACACCCTTTCTAGACCTAGTTTGCTGACATATACTGAATTCGAACTACCAGCTTTCTTCCTCTTCTTCTCCTCGTTGTCTTTGCTCCCAACAACTTTGTCAATGTGATCATGTTTGATTGCCCGAAAGTCTTCAACTTTATTCAACAAAGACTCCCTTTACTTGTTTAAATCGCTGAGTAAGAAGTACCAAACTCAAAATACCTAATCAAGCATCACAAAAAACAAACAAAAAGTGCTTGAAATCAACACAATAAGCGAACAAAATAGACTGAGAATCAAGCGAAAAAACTTGAAATCAACACATACCTCCATCACGCCTCTCTTATTCTTCAATACAGATCTCTTTGTTGTGGGCTTCGCTACTGATTCCATCCTCATTCTGCTTTAAATCAAACGGTAGTTTGCTTCAAATCGAGCGAAATTAACGAACGAACGACGATAATCAAAAATCGCTTCAAAATCGAGAGGAATTGACGACTAAACGACGAAATTAAGATGGTAGTTTTCACCGGTTAGGTTAGAGAGAGAGAGAGAGAGAGAGAGAGAGGAAGAGAGAAAGAAGAAAAGGTAAAGTTGTTTTTGAATGATACGTTGTGTTGGTCCCAAAGACACAACAAGGGTATGAAAGGAGGCTAGAGGGGGGGGGAATAGCCTACTTAAAATTTCAACCTTTTTTCAAAATTCAACCAAGTGCTTACAATCTTGAGTTTGCGGTCGAGTAATAAACCGTGCGGTCAAGATGTAATATGCACAGCAGAAGTTTTCGATGGAAATAAGGTAGAGTTGGTTTTGACTAAAATCTCTGAGTAGGAATACCAGAACTCACGGTCAACCAAGTTGCGGTCAAATGAGTCCGGTCAAGGGTAAGTGCGGTCAAGAGATTTGCGGTCAAGAGATGGTTGAGAGTTTGAAAGTTGTCTTAGAAGTTTTGGCAAAAGATAAGTTAGTCAGATTTTAGCTAAGGCAATGTGGAGAACAGACAAACACAATTCACAGCAAGTTATTAAATCTGAAAGATCAAAACACTAAACGACAAACAAAGTTAATATGAACAATAAAGAACAAGATGAACAATACTTCAAAGTAAATTTGCAGAAAGTAAAATGACACAAGTATTTGGAAATGTTCGATCTGTTAAAAGATCTACGTCCTTTACCAAGATGGTCAGTCTTGGATTTTGAATTGAGGTATATATTGATTCTTGAGTGTATAGATTACAGAGATGAAGCTTTGAATCAACACCTACTTTCTATGAAGAATAAATCCTAGACTTAGACCAGTGTATCCCTTTGATTCAATCTAAGTGATTGATCAATTGGGGTGAGTGTGTAAAAATCTGAAGCTCTTTGAAATCTATATGATTTAGAGCCTAAAGAATCTTATGTGTTACAAGGCTTGAGATGACGTGAATGTTGCTGGATATCTTTTAAGGTTTGAAGGTTAGATCTTGAAGATTCAAAGGATTCTGGAAATCTTGAGTATGATCTTCAATCACCAAGTATTTCAACAGCAATTTCTCTCTTAGAATCTCTGCTTACTTCAATGAAGAACTTAAGGGCTATTTATAGCCTTGAATGAGAAAATAGCTGTTGGATTTACTTGGGCTCCAAGTTGAAGGACAATGAGCTGTTGAATTCTGATTGGAGCTCAATTTGAGTTTGTCCTTTTTGCAGATAAGAGGTGGTCCCACTTAGATGAATTTCAAATTTGAATTACTTGGGATCCAAGTTCTCCAACGTTTTAAACTAACTATAGTTTGACCATGGTTAAGTTTTAACAAACTTGGGCTCTTGGACAACTTCATCATTTGCGGTCAAGGCCTCACGGTCGAGTGGCTTGCGGTCGAGGGGTCAGATGTGACCTGTTAAGATATGCCACAAAGATCACGGTAACTGATTTCCGGTCAAGTGATTCACGGTCAAGTGGTCTTCCACGGTCAGGTGGTCTACCACGGTCAAGTGAATTCACGGTCAAGGTCTTGACCACTAAAATTCCAGACATAGAAAATTTTCAGCCTATCAATCTAAAGCCTATACTATCAAAGTGGACTATTCTAAAAATGAAGTTTAACACTTCTTACAATATATCCTAAAGTCCATAAAAAGATAAAATTAGGTTATGGGATCAATCAAATCTAGGTAATAGGAGTGGTTTATAATAAGCATACCCAACAATCTCCCCCTATTTGATTGAGACCATTACCTACTATAACAAAGGCTAATTCATTGTACTTGGTAATAACATGTTTTCAAGAAAATAATATTTTATTAATTTCATGCCCCAAGTCAATGCACACTCTAAGCCAGTGTCATAGTTTTCTATCAGCCTAAAAGGATAAAAAATACTAATCCTAGCAAGATAGACATATAAGGTTTGAATGCATTTTTATAGAAAATAACAATAAGCAAATGCATCAAACAAACATTCAAGAGGCACTCCACAAAAATATAACCATTAAAGTGAGGAATGCAGACAAAAGAGATTAAAGTTTTACAGACCCAAATAAAACAAACAGAAATAAAAATTGTTTAGACAAACATCAACAAATTGTTTCAAAGACCACACACGGTCAGTTCAAATGGTGGGATTAACCAAGATATGGATCTCCTTTAAAGTAGCAAAGATTAGTTGAGAGGCCAACTCCAGGTATGATGATGGGGTCCTTGAGGTCATTTACTTCCAGGAAGTCTGAGTTGTTCATGGTTGGAAATTCAAAACTATCTTCACCTTCATCTTCTTCTTCTCTAGCAATCCTGTTTCCATGCCCGGTCGCTTGATTTTGAGAGGAGGAGCCTTGAGAGCTAGCAAGGTTGTCCACGGTCAATTGTAGGGTAGAAATTTTGCTTATCACTTCCTGCACATTTGAGTTAGCAATTTCATAAACCCTATCAATCTTGGAAGTTTGACCTTCAAGCCGTTGGGTGTGGACTTGCATATCTTGCCTCATAGCTTCTATCTTGGGCGTGAACTTTTCTGCGACCGATAACAAACCAACAGAAACACTTGCGTTGATTTCCGCTTTGAGAGAGGTCTTGACCTTATCCATCTTCTCAAATAGAAAATTCTTGTTGCCTGTCATCACCTTTGACATTTCTTTGCCAGCTTCATCAATTGTCTTGACCAGTGAACGGTCAATGGAATTGGATTGTGCCTTGAGTTCCTCTTTGAGATCAGCACGGGTGAGAGAAGCGGTAGAAGTGGATGCGGTCAAGGCAATGTTGGGATTCACGGTAGCTAGACTTTCAAGAATAGCCTTTGTTATGTTCTGACTCTCCCCCTTAATGGTCTCAACAACAGAAGTCTTGAGCTGATCAACCTCATTCTGCAACTTAATCTGGTTTGCAGCAAGCTTTGCAACCTCACCTTGAGTATCAAGGTTGATCTGAGTCAAGAACTCAATAGCAGTTAAAATGTGAGCCATTTGATCGACCGTACCAGAAGCGGTCGGAGGAGCTTGAGTAGATTGAAGGGGTGAGGGAGCAGGAGACTTGGGTAAAATATCATCATGGTCACTGGGTACACAGTCGCCATCTTGACCGTGACCCTGAAGCTCAACATCAGTGGACTTGTCTTGTTCAGCGGTCGCCTCAACAGGATGCACTTGATCATTATCACTAAAATCAGGACTGTCTATATTCACAATTTTCTCAACATGTTCAACATCACCACCTTCAATATCTTGATTACCAGATTCACCACTTGATTCTACTATCTCCACATCATCTGGTTCATCAACTAAGTCAAGAGTGTGCTTTGCTCTTTGACGGTGCGGTTGAGTAGGGGGAACATTAATATCCTCATCACGGTCGCCTTGCATAGGGGAACCTGATGGAGTAAAAACAGGAGATGCGGTCGACGGAGGTGGTTGAGATACCTTGGTTTTCTTTGAGGTTTGGATGGGACTAAGTGAGAGGTCCCTTTTCTTGGATTTCTCCCCCTGAGATGGAACGGGGAGTGCAGAAGACTTTGTTTTGAAGGATTTGGATGGTGCGGTCGGAGAGAGCATGGTAGGCTTGGAGACGGTTGATTTGGAGGGAGGTACGGTTGACTTTACTTTGAGAGGAACGGTATAGGGAATTCTGGAAGGGGGCTTGACTGTTGAAGGTTCTTTAATAATCACTCCGGTCAAAGGTTTGATTTTGGAAGGAGCGGTCGAGGCACTGGCAATTCCTTTGCCTTTGACTCTCCTAGACACTTGTTCCTCAGCTTCTTCATCATCCTCTTCATCATCATGAACGGATGAGGACTTTCCAGGAGCATCAAGTCCTAATGCTAATCTAGCAGCCTTGGTGAAGTTGGGAGGGATGTATTTTTCTCTTTTATGCTCAGGTTCACGGTTTCTGTACTCTTGATACTGAACATCACCAAATCTGTTGCGGTAGGTGGATCTCATAGTCTTGATGTCAAAGACCTTGGATAATGAGATAGTCACACTAGCATCTTTGTCCCTGTTGATTTCCCTTCGAACTTCAGGGATGAATTTGAATAGGGGGGAAAGGAACCTGGTGTTTTTCTTGTACTTGGTGATGGCCTGATCAGATAGTTGCTTCTTGTAATCATGAATGTGGTCCAACAATAGTCCATACAGGATCTTGGGCCAGTTCAATGTTCGACCGAGATAGATTGCGGTTGATAGCTTCCATTGGGTAGAGTTGAAGTTTCCATGATTGCCACTTTTGCAAAGAAGACCATGGCCAACCAGATGATCAATATAGTACATCACTTCAGGAAATGTCTTGCGGTAGGGCTTACAGACATCGGTAGAATCAATCAATCTCATTGCAAGACCATCATATTCTTCACTAGTCAGAGACTCAGGGGCATCAACGTCTATGTCCAGACCTAGAGTGGCAGCAATGTCGGTGTAATCAATTTCCACTTTCTGGCCATATACTTCAGCTGCAATCCAATTTAGTGAATTATTTTGTTCATCTCTTCCCTTGACTTCTCTAGCAGTGGAGTAGAATTCACTAACAGCGGCAAGGTAATGACTTGTTTGATTCATTGTGAAGTAGTGGAGAATGCCTGACTTCTTCATCCTTTTAATTATATGACGACCAATAGCGTCATTTTGAAGGTCATCATGGTTGATCACACAACCAGGTATAAAAGACTGTTCTTCCTGGTCACCTAGCTTTTTGCTGTCAGGTGCTTGACCGTAGATTTTGCGGTCAAGTGTGGCCAAGAAAAGCTTTAAAGCAGTGAACCAATGTCATAATTTTCCATGCGGTAGGCTTCTTTAAAGTCTTGAACAAATTTCACTTGTTTCATGCGGTTGACATTATATTGCGGTCAACAGGTTGCGGTCAGTGCACTTGATGGGTCATGATGAGTCAACCGTGGTTACTTGACCGGTAGGATGGTTGACCGCTGAGACCTGCTTGGTTTTGGACTTAGATAAAACACAAGATATTAGCACAATCAAGATATATGGACAAGTAATTAAAGCTCTAGCATGCCCATTTCTCCTCTAAGATACCTAAATCTCTTCGAATCAAGAGCCTTGGTGAGAATATCTGCAACTTGATTGTCAGTACTCACATACTCTAGATGGATATTACCTTTTTCCACATGATCATTGAGAAAGTGGTACTTGATATCAATGTGTTTGGTTTTTGAATGCATGACAGGGTTGTTGGAGACAGCAATGGTAGATGTATTGTCACAATAGATTAGACAATTTTCTTCGTTGATTCCGTAGTCAACCAATTGTTGCTTCATCCAGAGCACTTGGCAGCAGCATCTTCCAGCAGCTATATATTCAGTTTCTGTGGTAGATACAGAGACTGAGGCTTGTTTTTTGCTTGCCCATGATACGAGTCTATTTCCAAGGAAATTACAAGTTCCACTTGTGCTTTTCCTGTCTATTGTACATGCTGCATAATCTGCATCTGAGTAACCTATAAGATCGAAATTTGAATCTTTGGAGTACCAAAGTCCAAGGTTAATAGTCCCAGATATATATCGAATAATACGTTTAACAGCAATAAGATGTGCTTCTCTAGGATCAGCTTGATAACGTGCACAAACGCAAACAATAAACATGATATCTGGTCTACTAGCAGTTAAGTATAGGAGAGAGCCAATCATACCTCGATACAAGGTTTGATCAACCTTCTTACCTTTCAAGTCTTTGTCTAGCTTGTTACCAGTAGCCATAGGAGTGTCGTATGCCTTTGCATTTTCAAGTCCAAATTTCTTGATAAGATCCTTTGTGTACTTTGCTTGGTTGAGGAAGATGCCTTCAGCACATTGTTTAATTTGTAGCCCAAGGAAGAATGTCAATTCTCCCATCATGCTCATTTCAAATTTGCTTTTCATTAGCTTCTCAAATCGTTTACACAACAATTCATTAGTAGAACCAAAAATAATATCATCTACATATATTTGAACGAGTAAAGTATGATCATGACATTTAGCAATGAATAAAGTTGTGTCGATCTTACCACGCTTGAAGCCTTTCTCTAGGAGAAATTTAGATAGAGTATCATACCATGCACGTGGAGCTTGTTTGAGTCCATATAAAGCTTTACGGAGTTTGTAGACATGATTTGGAAATTTGGGGTCTTCAAATCTGGGTGGTTGAGCAACAAAGACTGTTTCTTGAAGTTCGCCGTTGAGGAATGCACTCTTCACATCCATTTGATATAACTTTAATCTTTTGAAAGAGGCATAAGCTAAAAATATCCTTATAGCTTCAAGTCTTGCAACGGGGGCAAAAGTTTCATCATAATCAATGCCTTCTTCTTGTCTGTATCCTTGTGCAACCAACCTAGCTTTGTTCCTTGTGATGCTTCCATTCTCATCCATCTTGTTTCGGAACACCCACTTTGTACCAATCACTCCTTGATCTTGAGGCCTTGGAACTAAGGTCCAAACTTTACATCTTTCAAATTGGTTGAGCTCTTCTTGCATAGCAACAACCCAACTTGAGTCTTGGAGTCTTTCATCAACTTTCTTGGGTTCAACTTGAGATATAAATGCGGTAAGTGCATCATAGTTTGATCTTGTTCGAACACCAGAATGCAAATCACCAATGATATTCTGAATTGGGTGATCTCTAACCTCACGAACTTCTTGAGGTATATCTGGTTGAGTTGATGGTGGTTGTAAATCTTCTAGTGATACATCATTTGTGCCATCCCAATCATAAGTAATTTGAGGGATAGGTTCTTCCGCATTGATGGGTGTTTCAACTTCAACTCCATTTGAGGTAGCAGCAGATGAGGTAGCTTCTGGTGCTTCATATGAGGTAGATGGAGGTACAGTTGAGGTAGATGGGTTTCCTTGAGTTGATTGATTTTGAGGTTGAGTTGTACCTGTCTCATTTATCTCAACAAAATCATCAGCAACATTTGGAGTCATATGTGGCTCAAGGAGAGATTGTTCATCAAAGGTAACATGGACAGATTCTACTATCTTACGAGTGGTTTTATTAAATACACGAAAAGCTTTTGAGTGTTTAGCATACCCAATAAATATACTTTCATCGGCCTTAGGAGCAAATTTTCCTCGATGTTCTTTACCATTGTAGAGTATGAAGCATTTGCATCCAAATATCTTGAAGTATGATATGTTGGGGGTTCTTCCTCTCCAAAGTTCATAAGGAGTTTTGTTGTAGGTCTTGTTGATGAGGGATCTATTTTGAGTGAAGCATGCTGTGTTGACGGCTTCAGCCCAAAAGTATTGAGGTAGCTTTGCTTCAGCAATCATGGTTTTTCCGGCCTCTATCAACGTTCTATTTTTTCTTTCCACTACACCGTTTTGTTGTGGAACTCCAGCAGCAGAGAAGTTGTGGTCAATACCATGATCGTCACAGTATTGAGCAACACCGTTGTTCTTGAATTCTGTACCGTTGTCGGATCGAACACTAACGATGTCATCTTCCTTTTGTGTTTGGAGTTGTCTAAAGAGTGCAGTCAAAATGTCATAGCAATCATCTTTGGAGCTCATCATCTCGACCCACGTATATCTTGAGTAGTCATCTACCACAACTAAGGTATACCTATTTCCTCCAATACTTGCGGTAGTAACAGGTCCAAACAGGTCCATGTGAAGTAATTGCAAACATCTTGAAGTTGAAGGGGTCGTCTTGCTGGAGAAAAGACGATTTTGGTTGTTTGCCTAGTTGACATGTTGTGCACTTCTCATCGTGGTGATCAGCTACTTTGGGTAGACCACGAACTAGATTTTCTCTACCAATCTTGGAGAGATACTTGAAGTTTAAGTGACTTAGTCTTTTATGCCATAGCCAACTATTTTCACTAACATTCTTTGCTACAAAACAGAAATTAGAAGAAATGCATGATGAATTAAAATCAACAATATAAACATTTTTCTTACGAATCCCTTTGAGCAAAGTGACGCCGGATATGCCATCTTTGATGAGACAGAAATTTGAAGTGAAGTGGCATTGCAATCCTTTGTCGCAGAACTGAGATATTGAGAGTAGATTGTGTTGTAGTCCAATAACTAGAGAGACTTCTTGGATGGTGATTTTTCCTTTACGAATGACTCCATATCCTACAGTCTTTCCTTTGTTATTATCTCCGAAGGTTACTGATGGCCCTTTTTCTTCACGGACATCTTCCAATAAGTTGATATCTCCGGTCATGTGTCTTGAACAGCCACTATCGAGATACCATAAGTTTGATTTATCCTTGGAATGTCCAGCCATTAAGCAGAGGACCTGTTCAGCTTTTGCAAACATTTTTTCTTGTTCATCGGGGGAAATGTCAAATTTGACTTGTGGTGTGGTAGACATAACTTCCTTTACTTTGGGGTTTAGTAGAGCCTTCTTTTCTGCACTCACATCACATCTTGAAAATAGAAGATCACCATTCTTTTGAACCGGAGTTAGGAATCCTTTTTCTGCAAGTTCATCGGCCGTATAACTTATCCGTTTAGGTTTTGCATTTGGTGAGCGACGACTTTTATTATCATCCTCATCATCGGACTGAATGACCAAACAGATGTGACCTTCTTCAGAATCCTCATCGCTTTCATCAGAATCTGACTCTATCCAGGTAGCTAACTCTTTTGTGGTAGAGTCCTCTTCAGCAACCATCCCCTTTTGCTTTGAGTATCTTGGATTGAAGTTGCTTTTCTTCTTCATATACTCATACTTGGGAATTGGGCATTCTGATGCGAAATGACCGGGTTTCCTGCAATTAAAACAAACGAGATCCTCTTTCTTCTTTGAGAAGTTGGAGTATTCTTTCTTACTTGTTGAGTTGCTCCTTGAGAGCCTTGTTGGAGTTTTGCTTGATGATCCGGGTCTTGCTGTCTTTCTGAACTTTTGGAATCTTTTCACGAACATAGCAAAGTCATCATCATCCATATCTAATAAATCAGATGTGGAGATTTTTGGATCTTCTTCCTCGATCACTTCTTCCTTTTGAGCAACCAACGATAAGCTCTTTGTTTTTCCTTCCATTTCAGCAATGTTGTTAAGCTTGATATCAAAGACCTTGAGGTTGGCATAGAGGCTTCTGAGAGACATGTCATCTAGTAGCTTGGTATCTTCAAGAGTGTTTCCTTTGTGTAGATATTGCGAACCAAGAGCGGCAAGAAAATTAACGTTGATTTCTTTCTTGGTAAGCTTCTTTCCGAGTGCTGTATAAGTACTCACGATCTCACAATAACGATCATAAGTGGCTCTTAGTGATTCACCGGGGATCTTAGCAAAGTTGTTGAATCTTCTTTGAATTGCAAACTTTTTGCTTTCCTTGCAAGCTTGATCTCCTTCGATGTAATCTTCAATTGCATCCCAAAGTTCTTTTGCAGTAGAACATTCCATAATCTGTCGACGCTGTGACGTACTCAAGGTACTCAAAAGTATGCTCTTTGCTTTCACATCCATTCCAACGAGTCTTTTCTCTTCATCGGTCCATTCAGCTTTTGGTTTCTTGATAATCGGATTTGCACCATTGGTTTCTGGATCCGGATTAGCTTTCATTGGGAAGTATGGTCCAATGGTAAGACAATCACCAAGTTGCTCATCCATGGAGTAGAACTGAGTTAGAATGCTGTGCTTCCATACGTCAAAATTATCTTCGTCGAACGCTGGAACGTGAGTGAAGTTAACCGTTGCCATAGTTTTCTGATTTGCCATTTCGAATCGGCACCCAAGCTGTTAAGCTTGAAAAACAGAAGTTTTATAAAGGTGTTTGCTCTGATACCACTTGTTGGTCCCAAAGACACAACAAGGGTATGAAAGGAGGCTAGAGGGGGGGTGAATAGCCTACTTAAAATTTCAACCCTTTTTCAAAATTCAACCAAGTGCTTACAATCTTGAGTTTGCGGTCGAGTAATAAACCGTGCGGTCAAGATGTAATATGCACAGTGGAAGTTTTCGATGGAAATAAGGTAGAGTTGGTTTTGACTAAAATCTCTGAGTAGGAATACCAGAACTCACGGTCAACCAAGTTGCGGTCAAATGAGTCCGGTCAAGGGTAAGTGCGGTCAAGAGATTTGCGGTCAAGAGATGGTTGAGAGTTTGAAAGTTGTCTTAGAAGTTTTGGGAAAAGATAAGTTAGTCAGATTTTAGCTAAGGCAATGTGGAGAACAGACAAACACAATTCACAGCAAGTTATTAAATCTGAAAGATCAAAGCACTAAACGACAAACAAAGTTAATATGAACAATAAAGAACAAGATGAACAATACTTGAAAGTAAATTTGCAGAAAGTAAAATGACACAAGTATTTAGAAAGGTTCGATCTGTTAAAAGATCTACATCCTTTACCAAGATGGTCAGTCTTGGATTTTGAATGGAGGTATATATTGATTCTTGAGTGTACAGATTACAAAGATGAAGCTTTGAATCAACACCTACTTTCTATGAAGAATAAATCCTAGACTTAGACCAGTGTATCCCTTTGATTCAATCTAAGTGATTGATCAATTGGGGTGAGTGTGTAAAAATCTAAAGCTCTTTGAAATCTATATGATTTAGAGCTTAAAGAATCTTATGTGTTACAAGGCTTGAGATGACGTGAATGTTGCTGGATATCTTTGAAGGTTTGAAGGTGAGATCTTGAAGATTCAAAGGATTCTGGAAATCTTGAGTATGATCTTCAATCACCAAGTATTTCAACAGCAATTTCTCTCTTAGAATCTCTGCTTACTTCAATGAAGAACTTAAGGGCTATTTATAGCCTTGAATGAGAAAATAGCTGTTGGATTTACTTGGGCTCCAAGTTGAAGGACAATGAGCTGTTGAATTCTGATTGGAGCTCAATCTGAGTTTGTCCTTTTTGCAGATAAGAGGTGGTCCCACTTAGATGAATTTCAAATTTGAATTACTTGGGATCCAAGTTCTGCAACGTTTTAAACTAACTATAGTTTGACCATGGTTAAGTTTTAACAAACTTGGGTTCTTGGACAACTTCATCATTTGCGGTCAAGGCCTCACGGTCGAGTGGCTTGCGGTCAAGGGGTCAGATGTGACCTGTTAAGATATGCCACAAAGATCACGGTAACTGACTTCCGGTCAAGTGATTCACGGTCAAGTGGTCTTCCACGGTCAGGTGGTCTACCATGGTCAAGTGAATTCACGGTCAAGGTCTTGACCACTAAAATTTCAGACTTAGAAAATTTTCAGCCTATCAATCTAAAGCCTATACTATCAAAGTGGACTATTCTAAAAATGAAGTTTAACACTTCTTACAATATATCCTAAAGTCCATAAAAAGATAAAATTAGGTTATGGGATCAATCAAATCTAGGTAATAGGAGTGGTTTATAATAAGCATACCCAACACGTTGCATTGTAAAGAGAATATAACCTACTCACAAAAAGATGCGTGATATTGTTTGTGAACCGGTTCCTAAATAAGTCATCTTAAATGCCCAGTTCCAAAACAGGTCTTTTTTTACCATTAGGGGGAAACTGTTTCCCCCAAAATTTTGTGATTAAGATGAGACGAATGTTGTATTGTTAGTTTTGTCGATAGCCATTCGTTTTAGCGAAATATTTGATGTTTTCATCCCATCTTCAATCTTGAAAAGTTCCACAATACTTTTCTTATAAAGAATAAATTAAAGGATTAAAACTTTAAAAATAAACATGTACACATTATAAATGCTAGCTACACTTAAAAAAAATTACTAACATTGTAAAAAAAAAAATTACTCCCTCCATCCCAGAGTAAAAGTCCTACTTTACATTTTGGTACGTCCCATTTTGGTACGTTCCAGAGCAAGAGTCCTATTCTTAAAATGGCAAAGAATCTTTACTATTCACCCCACTTATTCTCTCTCCTATTTTACTTTTATACTCACAACACTAATCAATTCAATATTCTCTCCCACTCACTCTCTCCTACTTTACTTACTCACAATATTTACATCACTTCCAATATTTATTAATAAGCGTGCAAATGAAGGTAGGACTCTTGCTCCAGAACGGAGGAGTACTTCAGCCCACTCCCGGTCTCTCTCTCTGCATCTCGATATCGCCTAAAATAGTACTCCGTATTTTTTTTTTTGGAAAAGATTTCTCCGACCCAAACTTCAAATTAAATCAAAGAAATCGAGTAGAACTCAATAGGAATTTCGAGAAGATCCCATCGGAATTTCGAGAAGAGACGATAGAAAATTCCAGATCTGGATATCAATGATCGAGGAATTGTAGAGTTACAAATTTAAATAACAAGAAAACAAACAGCAGAATAAAAAAAAAATACAAATTCTACAATAACATTCAAGGAAAAGATTGTCAAGGAAAATGAAAGAACATTGAAGAAAAAAGAAAATAGCATATGAATACTTTCCTATGCCGTGCACCTCACAAAAACCCCCCACACAAATGTTTTCTTCACAACAACAACAACAACAACAACAGAGAGGACCACGTAAGTCCAGTAACACACCTTCGGTTTATGCTTGGATCAAACCGCCGCCGACATTCTTTACCGCCGACAGAAGCGGTATGGATCATCAACAGCACAATCAAGATATCTATTTTTGCCCGTCTCTGAATTGAATTCGCTTCGAACGGTCGATTCTCCTAATTTCGGTAACATTTTTTCCATAATATCAATCACCCAAATCACACATCATCCACCCTACTTCCAATAGAAGTCATCCCTATCGGCCGCTGAGATTCTTTGCCACGACCATCATTAATAATGGACATGATGAAAATATCCTAGATCTGGTCCATCTCCATAGGTATCAATGCCTTGAGGGATGATAAATCTGATAGAGCTCCTGATTGTACACAACGGAGTGAAGAGTTGTCGATTGGGAAAGTGAAAGTAAGGGATGAAAATGGAGAGCGACATACCTTTTCGCCTATAATTTGCCGCTGCCGCTTCTATGACGCCGTGGGGACCTTTGAAACCGCCAACCAACATTAATTTTCCGTCCTTCATCTCTTCCGGTAATGCTTTTTTGTGTGTTTTTTGTTTTCGTGTGTGTCAGTGAAGTGAAGTGAAGAGAATGGGGTAAAAAATAGAAGACCTCTATCAGAAATTGCTTTGGTAAATATGCACCGTTTTTTTCTCCAATCAACTTCTCTTGCGTGCTTATGTTGAATAAGTTAGAGCTGTAACCGTCAGAAAAGGACGAATTCTGGAAAGCACGTTATCTATCTTTTCCGAAATTGTCCATCTTTTGCTCACAAAATTGCCGAAAATGCCCCTGAGTTTGGGCGGGAGTTCTTGCAAACTTGGTTGTTATTATTATTATAGAGATAGAGATAGAGATTATAGAGATTTGTGTGCCATTACCAAAATGATGAAGCTTCAAATGGGACGGAGAGAGTAGTATGCTTGCATGAAACTGTTAAGGAAAAGTGGTATCGTATGGAAAATAACAGGAGGGGAGGGGGGGAGAGTGTTAAGCATGATACAAATGTATGACCCTCTAGAAGCAAAAACTTTTAGATGGTCGATCTTAAAAACTAATTATTTCATCTCACGTAATTATTCGCTATAGAAGTTCCAAATGATTCTTTAAATTAATAAGGTTATTTATTATCAGTAATGATAAAAGTGCATATGTTTAGGATTGGGTAATATAATTAAACCTGTTCCTAAGGATCCACTTCTGATGCCTAGTATCTGTTTCTCTCATATGCATCATGTTTGTGATTCCATAATACCCAAGATGATATTGAATTATCGACCTCATCTACAATCTCTTCTCTCTGACCATAGTCAACAAGCCACAGCCCCTAAATTCTTTCAACCTTAAACACAAGAGTAACTCGCATTTGTCACTATTTATAGTTCAACACACTGGCATCGTTCTCAGAGCAATACAACATGAAGAAAGTATATCAAGCATATGGAGGGAATTTGTCAAAAGAGTCTTTCCTACCATGAAACCAAGAAAAAAATTAGGCTTTAATTCATTTTGAACCATTGTACTTTCACCCGACTTTCACTTTAACCACTGTACTTTATTTTTTGCACGAAAACCACTCTACTTTTTAAAACCTCACATCGCAACCACAAATTCATGTCTAATCCTTCACAAATCCGTGCCCTAATCCGCGATTTTTGATTTAAATAAGAGGTTTTCCAAAGAGTTTTCGTGCAAAAAATAAAGTAGGATGGTTAAAGTGAAAGTTGAGTGAAAATACGATGGTTGAATATGAATTTAATCCAAAAAATTATAACAAAACAATGGTGCAGGTATCAATGGAGAGTTAACTAGATTTCAAGGAATTTTTAGAAGCTTAATACCTTGAGCCACTCAAAAAGATTGTGTTCCACTTTTGCTACTGACACGCCATCCTTTTCCAAAGGTAATTCTGACGTTGTCACCCCTATAATTGAGGCAAGCCCATCCTCTCTATTCCAAACAATTGCACCTTGTTGTACTAATAGTAAAGCCATAAGACTTGTCCATCCGGATATAGTTGTTAATAAAAATCTTCTGCACAAAACCCCGCTCATGATCCATTTTAATACTTTCCTTATGTAGGATGTTACTGGAGTCATGACATAGCTTCACAGAGAGATCAATCTCACTACCTCTCTGCTGAACTACCACAAAAGCTTGTTCGGCTTCAGAAAGTGGCAGAGCATCACAAATAGCTGTTCCATGATCAATTTTCTCCATTACTTCCAACTTGCCTTCTTCCGTCACCTTAATAATCACTAATAATGCATCCATCTTGACAGCAAATACTCCTGAAAGCTTAGAAGGTAGTAAGACTGCGGTGCCAGAATATCCATGAACAAGATCTGAGATATGGGTCTGTTGAAGATTAATTCCTTCCCTCGTGATGCTTAACAATACCAAAAATGATTTAGTAGAATCCAATGCAACAAGTTTTTCACTTGAAACTAATGATATGTTGCCAGAAAAACGTCCAGGAGATGATACTTTATGGTGCTTCAGTAGTACGCCATCTTTAGCGTTAATTGCGTAAGTGAAAATTTGAGATGACCCAGAAAATCCTACAGCATATAATACATCACTTCCACTAGCAAGAATTAGTTGTTAAATCTGAAAACTGCAAGGGGGAGAGACATAAACTCATCATTCAATAAACAAGCTTCGACAAAAGGACATCAGATAACACATTTTTGTATTGGCCAAACCCTTCAGTTATTAAGTCCTTCTTCCAAATGACCTCCCCATCAATGCTTGAAACAGCATGAAGACACCCACCACTATAAACAAATATGAAATTATCCTGGCCAACCTTCAAATTGGCCTGCAGAAAATCACCATTATTGATGTCATTATCGAATAAAATATTGTTAAATAAGTGTGGGCCAAATGTAAAAGAAGAGATAAGGTTCCCGTGATAATATTCTACAATACAAGAGAGAGTCAGACTGGAATGTACGATGGAAGATGCCAGTTTGTAAGAGTGTACTCACCGGAGCTAATAATAATGACTTTGTGGTGTCTGATCCTAATAGGAAGGACTCCCACACCATCTGCCCATCAGGAAGGTTCCACGCTCTTACCATACTTCCCTTGGATGAGAGGGTAATGGCATCTGATAAACCACAAAGATTCTTTAATCAAATTATCATTTTGAATAGGCATCAAATCGCAATGTAATCCTAACTATGGTACTCACACCTTTTAAGATAATCAAGCAATCTAACTACATCAGTTTACAACATGAGAGATACATTCAGTTTCCTAGCCAAGTAAACATCTGAAAGCCACAACTGTTTGGGGTGAAAAATCTCACAGCACTATATCTACATCCTGAAAATAAAGACTTGAGTCTACATGTTGACATCCTGGAGTTACATCTTACATCTTGACTCTACGTGTTGACATCCTGAAGTTACATCTTACATCTTGAATTTACATGTTGACATGTTGACTTTACATGTTGACTTTACATCCTGACGTGACATCCTGAGTTAACAACCTGACGACCTGACATCTTGAGTGGCAGTTTTATTATTCCTACTTTATAGGGTTGTTATTAATTCACACATGGGATAAATGATTAGCACATCTACTCATGGACCAAGTCAAAGACTAAAGATTATCATCTGCAACAAACTCTCCGAGATCTTAGGCATTGATGGATAGTTTACATTATTCTTTTAGTATAAATAGTTAACACATTCTATGTAAACACGCACACTTTTCACTCACTCCCTACTGTAACTCTCTTTCTCTCTCAATACTCTCTCTTGTACTCACACTCTGATATTAATAAAATTGTTTGGTACAGAGGTAGGTTTCCGAAACCTCCCGAGGTTTTATGCCGGAGAGTAGTTGCTCAAATGCTTTCCTCGTTACATCCTAGTCCAATATTCTTGAATCTTTTACTTCTTTATTCCATTGTACCCAATTTCTTTTTTCTTCATTTTATTAGTCCAATTGTCAAAAATTGGCCAAAACAATTTGGCGCCGTCTGTGGGAAATTTGGTCTTTTAGATTGTTAAGAGATTCAAGATGAGCAATCCAACAACCGGGCAGATTACTTCTGGAATTTCAGCTGTAAGTGGGGGCATGTCAGCAATGGGGGCATCTGAAATCCCTTTGGATATCGCCTCCAACTTGACTGCCATGATGCGTGACGTGAGGAATCAGATTCAACTGCAGAATGATACTTCTACCATGCTGATGAATCAAGTCTCCAGGTTGCAACGTGAGGTGACTACTCTGCAAGGTGGAACATCGGCGGCACAGCAAACCAGCTTCCCTAGCATCTTCCAATCTGTTGCTCCAAATGTGCCCTCTGACCCATTCTCTCCATACCAACCTAGAAGGCTTGCTTTTGGAAGTGATGCTGCAGGATCATCTGGATTTGGTGGATTCACACCAGTTGCCAACCTGACCACCAATAGCACGATCATCCATCCTGAAACTGTTACTCCAACTTCAACAACATTTGTTACGCCAACTACGGTGGCAGCAGTGAGTCTTAACCCTCAGTTTGATTTTAATTATCTTAATAATTGTCAATTTTCTACTGCTAACAATGATGCAGGTAGCTTGCTTAGTCGTCGAATGTAGGAGTTGAAAGAATTAGTCATGAGTGTACCGGGGATGACTATGCCACACAACCAGGCGTCTCCAACATGTTACAATGAATCTCGCTTCGCTCCAGCCATAGCCAACGTGGTGATACCAAAGAAGTTCAGTCCACCCCACATGAAACAGTATGATGGGACAACTGATCCAGCGGAGCATGTTGCATTATATCAGGAGAAGATGGATGTAGTCCACATTCCACCCCAATTCAAGGAAGCATGCTTTTGCAGGGGTTTTGGTTCAACTCTTACAAGGGCAGCTTTGAGATGGCTAATCAACCAGCCTTTGGGTTCTATCGGATCATATGCTCAACTTATTAACATGTTCACTAATCAGTTTTCATGTAACAGGGTGTTCGAGAAACTGACAAGTGATCTTTACAGGGTGGTCCAGCAACCTGATGAGCTACTTAAAGACTACCTGAGCAGGTTCAACTGGGAGGCGGTGAACATTTCCAACCTGGACACTATAACTGCAATTGAAGCCTTCAGGATGGGGCTCAAGAAGGACTCTCCTTATTATGATGACTTAGTCATGACACCATGCAAGAGACTGGATGAAATCAGAACTAGAGCATCAAGATTCATCAGGTTGGAAGAAGATAGGCTCATGCAGGATTACTAATCAATAGGTTGGAAAGGGGGCATGCTGGATATCAACTATAGATGGTACCAGAATTCCTAGAAGTTAGAATGCAGCGCATCTCAAGCTGTACTTCATGTAAGTTATAGCTTTTCAACTTAATTCAGAAAATCAGGTATGCATTTATATTGCTTTATTTCAATTATGTTGTTTCAATTTGATTTATCTTCATCAAACATCGACTGACTTAAGTATCGGAGGGGTGTTAGCCAAGCTAACACCCAACCCTAACATGTTTCTACTTTGCGAGGAAACTCAAAGTCCCTATTCAGGTCAAGATGTTTGCATGTTGATCCAAGTTTTCCAGATGTTACATGTTGATCAGAGGTGTTACATGCTGATCCAAGTATTCAAAGATGTTCACATGAGTCAGAATTCATGTCCAACAGGAAAAATCAAAGTACAATTCCATCTAAGGTTAAAGGTTTTACACCTTCAAAGGTTTAAAGGTTTTACACCTTTCAAAGGTTTAAAGGTTTTACACCTTACTTATGTGTTTAAGGTTTCTACACCTTCGCCCGTGCGCACGATTTTCATGTTTTAATTAAGTTGTAGGTGGGCCAATGTGTCATGAACATATTGATTACCTTCTTGCACTTGGCTAAAATTATGAACTCAAGTTGAAATCAATGGTTGTAGCATTTACATGTTACCAAACGAACACAGGGTTTAAAAGATAAACATCTTTTCATAATGATTCCCAACTTGTAACATCAACATGTTACCAACCATTCCTTACATCGCTACTATTCAATTGTTCCAAAATTATTCTAAGTTTTAAACATCAACATGTTACCCTTAGAATCCTAACCGTACGACCAATCTATTATCAAAATACCAAAAAGGATCAAACACACTGATCCTAAAACGGGAAACATTCATAAGTTTTAACCATGCTATCACAAGACATGGTTCAAACAAAATTGCAACCTAACATGTCTAAACAGACATGTTGCAAACAAATAAAAATTGTCATTAAGACAATCACCAAAATATATTATTCTTCGTCTTTTTATTTGTTTTTTGCAGGATCAATTGCATCTTGGAGATTTTATCACATACATCAAGTGTTATGGAAATTTCTTGAATTTCTATGTTCACTCAATTCAAAAAATTTAGGGGCAATTGTTTGGGGTGAAAAATCTCACAGCACTATATCTACATCCTGAAAATAAAGACTTGAGTCTACATATTGACATCCTGAAGTTACATCTTACATCTTGACTCTACGTGTTGACATCCTGAAGTTACATCTTACATCTTGAATCTACATGTTGACTCAACATGTTGACATGTTGACTTTACATGTTGACTTTACATCCTGACGTGACATCCTGAGTTAACAACCTGACGACCTGACATCTTGAGTGGCAGTTTTATTTTTCCTACTTTATAGGGTTGTTATTAATTCACACATGGGATAAATGATTAGCACATCTACTCATGGACCAAGTCAAAGACTAAAGATTATCATCTGCAACAAACTCTCCGAGATCTTAGGCATTGATGGATAGTTTACATTATTCTTTTAGTATAAATAGTTAACACATTCTATGTAAACACACACACTTTTCACTCACTCCCTACTGTAACTCTCTTTCTCTACTCTCTCTTGTACTCACACTCTGATATTAATAAAATTGTTTGGTACAGAGGTAGGTTTCCAAAACCTCCCGAGGTTTTATGCCGGAGAGTAGTTGCTCAAAGGCTTTCCTCGTTACATCCTAGTCCAATATTCTTGAATCTTTTACTTCTTTATTCCATTGTACCCAATTTCTTTTTTCTTCATTTTATTAGTCCAATTGTCAAAAATTGGCCAAAACAACAACTTAAACGTAACATTGCAAATTAAGAAAAAAATACAAAGATTTACATTTTCCAAGAGCGAGCTCGATTTCATCAATAACATCCTCGGCTCCCAGAACTTGTCTCCAAACTGAAAACAGACAAAATAAATAATTATCAGATAAAATCACTTGCTACCACAAATACCATAATATCAAGCTTGCTGAAACTCTAGATAATTGAGTAAGGTGCATAGAGAATTCGTAATTAAATAAAGTTTTGATCAAGGATATGGAAGAATGTATCCAACATGGAGAGGAGGTATGTGTCTTTTATTGGCAATATGCATATTTTTGTTTGAATGTAAATAAAGTTATACTGGTCAAGTTAACCTCATTTTCTCATTGGTTGTTTTTTATGGGCTCTACATGTCATATCATTAAATTAAGTTAATAAGTAATGTAGCTTACATATTTCTCCGTTGCATTTTATTATTTTGAACTTTCAAGTGTAGATTCCAGACCGCTTTTTTTTATGAATTAGAAAACTTTCGAACTTATTTTGGTGGGTGAACAATAAAATTGATTCGAAAATAGTCTACAATGGTGTTGCCTCGGATATGGTAGAGATTTTGTCAGAATTGGGTGATATGCTTTATTCTTGCCGGGCTACATTAAAGGCGAATAGGGTTTTCCATTTGATCAATCTTCATTTATCAAGGACTACAATTGTTTTATTCATAATCTCGATAATTAGACCGTGTTAAAGGAGATGGTTTTGTGTCTGTATCATTAAGGGATGGAATTAAAACTTATAATTTAAAAAACATGAATTTAGAAAAATTAATGGGTAATTTTTTTCAATAATAAATATATACTGATGAATAAATTAAAAGAATGAATACTGAACATTTTTTTTTCCACATAAGTTCTTCTAATTTTATTAATATCTGTACTAGCTATTTTTGATGAATGACAATTTTGTTTTTTTTTTAAATTATATACTTTTTTTTATATCATTAACACTATTTTTTAATTTTAAAGTATTACCTTTCTCTTAGTTGTTTTTTAATTCTATTTCTTTATATTATTAAAGTATTAATTGTGTCCTGCATCACATAGGTGTACTGTTGTGTATAAATATTCATAATGAGCTTGCCATAAAAAAATATGATTTTAGGTGTAAACTAAAAAAGATAGTTGGTACACACTCCCTCCGCCACGCTAGGAACTTCACACTTACTATTTCACGTAAATCAACAAATGTTTGTGGTGTAGGTATTATGAGTTTGAAAAGTGAGGGAAATATGGAGTATTTTGTAAACCAAATTTTGTAACATTTTTTATAAATTTATTAATTCCTTTAAAAAAACATGTATTTGAGCATGAATGACATAACTTTCAAGTATTTACTGTCAGAATAACATCAAGTGATTGCAGATGAAATTTCGCATGATAGCTTAGTTTTAATTAAGGTAACATGTCTAACTGAAATCCTATTCTGCTTAAAAAAAAATATACATTCTTATTTTAGTTTCAGAATTTAAATACCCAGGACCAAAAAAAAAACAATACTTTTCCAATTTTCATATATGATTTTCAATTAGAAATAGGTATCCAATTATTTTTATGATTTCTTAATTTCTTCACTGAAAAAAAAAAAACTTTAAACCATGAAATAAATATGTAATATAAATTCAAGTTTTTTTCAACAGCTAATATTAAACGTTTTTCTTTAATATTCGTGTTTTGGTCGAAGGTCGAATAGATAAAAAAGGCATAGAGGGTATAAAACAAATTTATCTATCATCCCTAATATTTAAAATATGCTCATATTTAAAGAAACATCCTATAAAACAGATGAGATGAAAGTTGAGCACTCAAAGTTATATCTACATTTGACTCAGGAGCGAAGGATTGTTACTAATACAAATTTGTCTCTTATTATATATTTATAGAGAAAGTGGTGGATTCTTATTTTTGAATGCATATGGAGGCACGGGAAAGATATTTATTATGACCGGCCTTACGAAACATAAAGTAAAATAGTTGTTCTGGTGGCCTTCTGAGATATTACCCGTCTTCCTGCGATAGTTCTTTGTTGCCTCTCCGAAGAATATCTCATCTTCTAAATAAAACAAAATCATAAGTTGAGGTGAGACGCCAATGACCCATAAGCACTCCTTTGAGGATCTCAAAATGAGTTTAAGTAGGAAGGTAGCCAGGATTCCAACTGAGGGGGTTTAGTATATAATATGTAAAGAGAAAAAAAAAAAGTGCCAATGCTATAATAACTTTTAGGGGGTGAGTTGTGGGAGAATATTTTACATTTTATAAAAGGTAAAATTTTGCAATTTCTTAGAAAATGAGGGGGTCAAAATTGTATACAAACTGTAAAAAGTTAAATTTAAAGGTCTAAATGTGCAATCTTTATAAATTTAAGGGGGGGTTAATTTACCCCATTGCTAGCTTCATCTTTGAGTTTAAGGGACATCATGTATAAGTGTGACAAACAATATTCTGATAGAAGTACATACTTTTGAAAAGTGCCGAAAATTAGCGGCACTTTTGAAAAGCGCCGGAAATTTTGATGCACTTTTAAAGAGCCAGAAAGTATTGCCGACACCACTTATTTGTAAGTGCCGGAAAATGTGTCGAAAATAGCTTTTTCGGCATTTTATTCCCGTTTCCGCCACTTTTTAAAGTGCCGCTAAAAATCATTTTTGTTGTAGTGACTTTTACACAAATTCATTTCTAGCTTTTTTTTAGACTTCTTAGGACAAATTATATATGCCTAAACCTTTATCATAAGTCACATTCAATTATTGCTACACAAGATGATTTTATGCTAATAGACGATCGACAGTTGCATCTCATGGACTTACTTCCACACTTTTCTCTTCAAACTTCCACATAAGTGTTATTTTTTAAACATCAATATCCGAACATTATATTGGATGTCGACTAATTGATTCGAGCGGGGTAAGACCATAAGGGAATCAACTCTCATCCAATTAAGAATTAACGTTGTTGTATAAGATTGACACATATGTATTACCTTAAAACCGTTAAAATTATACCGGTTAGTGTAGGATATAATCTAATTAGTCGAGGAAAGAATCCAGGAAGTCATGGTGGTGGAGATAAAAGTAGAACTTATTAATTTTATAAATTTAAAATACTAATTTTAATTTTACGTTAATTTTAATTAGCTAATTTTACTATGCCCGTCGAGTATCGACGGGTTACTAACTAGTTTAATACTAAAAATCACAAACTATGTGTTGGGTTAATGCCTTTGAATTTGGGACGCCGAGTTAAAGGATTAAACAACAGAGAGATTTCGTAATTCCGGGACAGAGCGCAGAAGGAAGGTTTCCAAGTCAGTTTTGGACTAGGTTTCCAAGTTCCTAAGAGATTTTGAGATAAACTTTACTAGTATAAATAGAGGCCAGTAGTTTAGATTAAAATCACACCTCAGATTGTCATAGAGAAATTATTAGAGTGCTCAGAGCAAGGTCTGTAATTCTACAGTTGCACAGTTAGGAATTATTGCGATCAATAATTCGTGCAGCAGTAATAGTGTGATCATGTAATCGTTTCTCCAGATTGATAATAATATTCTCTCCCCTCCCCGTGGACGTAGCCAAGTTGGTGAACCACGTATATCTGTGTTCTTGTGATCGCTCGCTTTTCTTATCGAGTCTTGTTATTGCTCTAACAAGTGGCATCAGATCCTGGTTGAAAAGGAGAATTAGCATCGACGGAAGAGATCCAAGATCGAAGAAAAACAAGGTAGCAGTTTTTGGTCCGTTTTTATCCAGCGCTGCGGTGAAGAAAAAGGCGTAGCGCATTCGTTCACCGTTGGATCGTTCTTATTTTTGGTGAGTAGCTTCGGGACTCATAGGTCTTCGATCTGAACGGTGGAGATCGGATTTTGATGTCCGTAGCATCCGAAATTGTATCCGGACAGAAGCTGCTGGTGTTTTGTCTTCGATTGTATGCGTTTGGAGTTTCTTGTTGCGATTTCTCTTAAGTGGAACCAGAGCTTTGGTTCGTGGTTAGATATTCAGGGATTCCGCTGCAGAGAACAAGAATATGGGTCAAGGAGAAGATTCGATCGACAAGTTCAATGGGAAGAATAGTTTTTCTCTCTGGCAGATCAAGATGAAGGCTTTGTTGGTAGACAAAGATTTATGGGAACCGTTGGAGATTGCAATCAGGGATCGTAAAGATCCCAAGGGTAAGGAAGTCACCACAGAAGGTACAGTAGAACAGTCAGAGAATGACAAGATAGCAGCAGCGAAGGAGGTCGCAGCATTGAAGAAGTTAGATCAGAAGGCTCACGCCAAGATCATCAGACAGTTGGATGATGAGATCCTAACCAATGTTGCAGGAACAGACTTCGGAAGCGATCTTTGGTTGAAGTTGGAAGATATGTACATGACACGTTCATTGACCAACAAGTTATACCTGAAGAAGAAGCTATATGATTGTCGTATGACTGAAGGTACGCCCATAAATGATCATCTTGACAGATTTACTTCTGCATTACTTGAATTGCGTAATATAGGAGTAGTTGTTGATGACGAGGATGCAGCCTTGCAGCTTTTAGTATCTTTACCTATGTCTTATGAACATTATGTCGATTCGTACATAAACCGTAAAGATGGGATATCTCTAGAGGAAGTAAAAACTTCTCTCAAGACGAGGGAATTGCGCCGAAAGGCGAGTGGGAATGAGGCAGGTACCCAGTCATCAGGTTTGGTTGCTAGTAGTAGCAACAGCAGGGGTTCTAGTGGGAGGAAGAACAATCAAGGTAATTCTTCACACAAGAAGGGTCCAAAACCTGGGGATATCTGTAATTTCTGCAAAGAGAAGGGGCATTGGAAGTTCGACTGTTCCAGAAGGAAGCAAGGCAAGGCAGCAGTCACAGCAGAGGCCATGACGGCCAGAGATTGCAGTTCAGATGAGGATTATGCTCTAGTAACATCAGAATCAGCATGCGCATCTAATGCGTGGATTCTTGATTTAGGAGCGTCTTACCATATCAGTCATAGGAGAGAATGGTTTACCGGTTATAGGCAGATAGTTGGTGGTGATATAAGCATGGCCAACAGTACAATCTGCAGGGTTGTCGGTATTGGTTCGATCAAGGTCAGGACTCATGATGGTAGGGTTGTCACTTTGAACGAGGTTCGACACGTTCCGCTTATGATGAAGAATCTGATTTCTCTTAGTCAGTTAGACAGCAAAGGGTTCAGTTTCAAAGGTAAAGGTGGAGCAGTTAGTGTCTGTAACGGTTCAGAAGTGATGCTGAAAGGCCTTAAGCGGGGCTCCTTGTATTTCCTCTAAGGAAAGACGCTTGCAGAGTCGACTATAGCTGCATCAGAAGAGGTGAACGAGGGAGATATGTCTAAGCTGTGGCACATCAGGCTCGATCACATGAGCACTCGAGAGATGCATGAGTTGACTAACAGAGATCTTCTTTATGGCCTTAAGATCAAGGATCTTAAAGGCGTTCTGTATTACATCCACTCAGAGTATTGGGGACCTTCACGTCAGGGATTTCTAAGGGGGCACAGATATGTCTTGTCTATGGTTGATGATTATTTGAGGAAGACTTGGGTGGTTATCATGGAGCACAAGAATGGGGCTCTAAGGAATTTCAAGGACTGGAAGACGGTAGTGGAGAACCAGACAGAGAAGAAGATCAAGAAGCTCCAGACAAATAATGGTTTGGAGTTCTGCAGTACTGAGTTCGATTCGTTTTGTAGAGAGGTGGAGGTTTCTAGACATCTCACCAGCAGAGGCACGCCACAGCAGAATGGTGTAGCAGAACGAATGAATCAGACATGTCTTGTGGGAGCGTTGTGCATGCTCTCCAATGCAGAGTTGTCTAAACGTTTCTGGGCAGAAGCGCTTAGTACAACATGTTACTTGATTAATCATGGACTTCATACCGGTATTGGCCTCAAAGTTCCCTATGAGGTATGGACTGGTAAATCCATGATTGTTTCAAGTGTTGGCGGTGTTGATAAACAGGTGGAGCAACAAGATACTGAAGAGTTAGTTGTACCACAGTCAGATGTTGAAAAACAGGTGGAGCAACAAGATACTGAAGAGTTAGTTGTCCCACATTCAGATGTTAATCAGGATCCACCAACAGAGACAAAGACTGAAGCACCAGAAAGTTCAAGTTCAGTTCCTAAAGAACATGGGTTAGCACAAGGAGGGTCTAGAAGAGCTAATTTCAGGAATGGATTTGAAGACTTGGTGTCTTATCCACTGCAGGTTGCTGAGGAAGTGGAGCCCGTTCTTACGGAACCTTCTACTTTCAATAAAGCAGATACATGTTCAGAGTCATCTCAGAGGTATGCGGCTATGGGTGATGAGACGAAGTCTCTTCACAGGAATCAGACTTGGAAGTTGACCACAAGGCCAGAAGGCAGAAAGATTGTGACTTGCAAGTGGATCTTCAAGAAAGAGGAAGGGATGTCACCGGCAGAAGGGTTCAAGTATAAAGCTAAAGTTGTTGCAAGGGGTTTCACACAGAAAGAAGAGGTGGACTACAATGGGATCTTCTCAACAGTGGTCAGACACACTTCGATCAGAGTGTTGCTAGCAATAGAGGGAGAGATATACATGACAGAGTCGGAAGGATTCCAAGTTCCTGGTAAGGAAGATCAAGTTTGTAGATTGAAGCAATCGCCTAGGCAGTGGTACAAGAGATTTGACAGCTATGTGTTAGCAGCAGTCAAGAAGTCAAGGATTCAGAAGCTGAAAGGCTTGGTCGCAGAGATGAAGGGTTTGGGTAACGCGAAGAAAATTCTGGGTATGGAGATCTATAGATACAAAGCCAAACGGAAACTGTTCTTATCCCAGAAAAGATACATCAAGAAAGTTTCAAAAAGGTTTGGTGGGTCGACAGCTAAGACTATAGATACTCCGGGTGCAGTGAATGCACATACAGTCGCGTTTGGGCCCAAATCAGTTGAGGAGAAAGAGTATATGGCTCCAGTATCCTATGCTAGTTCAGTTGGTAGTTTGATGTATACTACAGTGCGCACTAGCGACGTCAGACTCGTCTGTGGAGATGGGACAGAATGTGCAGTCAAGGGTTTCTCAGATTTGGGTGATGTTGACTCAAGAAGATCGAAGACCGGATATGTGTTCACGCTTGGTGGGTCAGTTGTTAGTTGGAAGGCTAGATTGCAGACGACAGTGACGTTGTCTACAACAGAGGCAGAATACGTGGCATTGACAGAGTCCGCTAAGGAAGGATTATGGTTGAAGGGATTGATCAGCAATCTTGGGGTTCGTCATGAGAGGACCAAGCACATTGATGTCAGATATCATTTCCTAAGGGATGATAAACGGGTAAAGGTAGGGACGGCGAACAACCCTGCGGACATGTTCACAAAACTCGTGACGGGAAGCAAGTTCCAACATTGTTTGGACTTGCAGATTGTTCGCAGCTATTAGATAGCAGAAGAGGCGAGGGGGGAGAAAAGGTTTGTTGTCATGGAGATTCAAAGTCAAGGTGGAGATTGTTGGGTTAATGCCTTTGAATTTGGGACGCCGAGTTAAAGGATTAAACAACAGAGAGATTTCGTAATTCCGGGATAGAGCGCAGAAGGAAGGTTTCCAAGTCAGTTTTGGACTAGGTTTTCAAGTCAGTTTTGGACTAGGTTTCCAAGTTCCTAAGAGATTTTGAGATAAACTTTTTTGAGAGTTTTTTGTTTCTATGTTTTTCAATTGTTAAAAAGTTAGAAGAGCTCCCTACTACGGAACAAGAGCTCTTTTGTAAAAGCTTTTTTCATTAATTTTTTACCTATTCCCATATTCCCCGTGTTGACCATTAAATATTCACCAATACTTTATATTTATTTTCTTTTTAGTGTTAGATGTAAGGGCCACAAAAAAAGTTAATGAAAAAGTTATACCATTGTAGAACTTGCTTTGAGTTTTTATTTGTTGACTAGAAGTAGATGTGACATATTGGATACACAAAAAAGCTCCTTAAAAGAGCTATACCATTGTGGATGCTCTAAGAACTTACGATTAGTTAATTACTCCCTCTGTCCCATACTTTATGGGTGCAACACCCCGAAAATTTACATTCTATAAATCTCAAAATATTACAGCTTACAACTCTAAAACGATATACAAAGCCTCTCTACTAAACCCAAATGCTCAATAACTGCTCCACCCCAAATCTTGCCATTTCAAAGCTCGGTCAACGGTCAACTGTAAAGTCAAACTGGAGGGGGTGAGTTGGGGACTCTGTAAGAAAGGGGATACACAGTATCACAGAAGCCAACGGAATACAATATATCAAATAACTATGTTCATGAAATTAAAAATATGGACATTCCAATAAGACACTTATTTCATAAACCAAATAACCGATCAATCATACTTTACAGTCCCGATGCACTAATTATGTTCGGGCCTAGTGGATTAACCTATTTAACCGTTCGATCAAACCCCCAAGCAGTGTTGAACTCAATAAGTGGCTCGCATGGATTCAAGAGGTACTCCCACCGCCACTTGCGATGTAGCACTTTGTTCCGCATAGCACTTTGTTCCACACTTTGGAACTCGACACAAACACAATAACCAATAACCAAATCCATTGCGACCTTTACATAATTACTTACATCGCAACTATTTCATATAACAAATCCATATTCGAGCACAATAACACATAAAGCATGCTTCCAGATATAACCGCAATATTTAAGGACTAAATCCAATATCAACACAATAATCAAGTGGGACCGAACAAACAATATACGTATCAATAAAATGGAGTACTACGATAAGACGGGTATAAAAGAATGTGACACGAAATCAATACTACGTAGTCCCCCTCACCTCAAAATAATAATTAAAATCAGTTCACCAAAATTATTCAACAATTGAACCTCAAACAATCATCTCTTTAGTAGTGTTCGGTTCCGCGGTAGCAAAGATAGAAAAACCACAGTTTACATTCTCTTCCTATGACCAAATTGACTGTATTCAATTATTTTAGCTAACACACTAGAGTAAAAATGGTGAGTCAATAAAGGAAATTAACTAAATTAATACACCTCATGTTAATGGCCACGTCAAGGCCTTTTTGCTGTCAACCTTGGGATGACCCATTTCATATATGGGTCCCACAACTTAACCATCCCAATCCGTTTCACATTTTCTTTCTTTGTATTTTTTTTTTCGATCCGTCGCAAAACGTGGTGCTTAATTTCGGAATATACCAACTGTCAAGTCCCGAAAAATAGGCTCTCAATTTACAACTTATTTGGGCTTGAGTGATGTTCATCTAACATCACTACTCTTGAAACCGAAAACTAAAAAAAAACAAATTTTCCTTTCATCCACACAATCACTACTAAGATAAGAGTTACACAACTCTTCACATCAAAACAACTATCTCAATTAAAACTTCAAGAATTATAAGAACTCTTGTACTGAAATAAAATAAAACTCTTGAGACTATTCAAAGAGTTTTCAACACTAATACACCACTATGTTAGAACATGGCTTGCAACACAAGTCGTCTAGTAATTCCATAATGAAATCATACCTATAATGTTAATATAAAGTGTAGTGAATTCAAATAATGTGTAGAATTCTTGGATGTAATATTACCTATTTTTGATGGGCAAAGTGGTAATTTAACATCACTTAGGTTGAAAGGGTGTAGTCCCTAAATGAGGTGCCTATTTGTTTCATATATAAAGGGTTCTCCATCAACCCTTGAAATCACTACATCATTCATTATTACTCTCTTGATAAATCTTCATTAAGTGTTAAAGAAGTAAAGAGGAAAAGTCACAATCATTTAGAAGAACTCCGTCCCCTAAATTCTTCTTCTTCATCCTATTTCTCCCTACAACATCATTAATGGATTCAACAGGTAATACTTCACTTCCGCCTTCATCTCTTCCTCAATCTCTTTCCAGAAATGAGTTAGGCATTCAGGGTTAAGATTGTTCCAACAATTGGTATCAGAGCCTGGTTTTTTCTGTTTTGAGTTTGAGTTCTTTTTGGAAAGCCTTAAAACGCTTTAAATTTTGATTCATTTTTCCTGTTGAATCATCAAGTTTTGATGTTGTTTAGAAGCACTAATTCATTCTTATAGTGCTGATATTCATCATATAAATTTTAAAGAAATGGTTTGAAAAGTTTCGTTTGATGGACACAATGGTTCAAGTTTGACTATCCCTTCATAACATGGTTTTATGTCTAGTGCATACCATGTGGATCTACTCACTTGATTTCATTAATTTTTAGCAAGATTATCCCTAAATAACATGGTTTTATGTTTTAAGTACATACCATGTGGATCTACTTGATGTTCATTGGTTTTGGAAATAATTGAACAAAAATTCAAAATGCAGAAAAAATCTTCTGCTTGGCCGTGTCTTGCGTTTTGCTCGGCCGAGCACTTGAAATCCTTGAATCGGTGTTACTGTTCATTCATTGGTCCGGGCGGGTATAATATAAGGTCCGGTCGGACCCCTATGAGCACATGTACCAAAAGACAAAGTTTCTGTAAGAGTGGTGCTCGGCCGTGTCCTTTCCTGTGCTCGGCCGAGCAGGTAGTCATAGCACGGTCATGCGTTTGGTTTAGCACGGTCGTGCGCCTTATGTTGAATGGGCCAATTCCTTCTGTCTTTGGTGCTCGGCCGTGCACTTCTCTATGCTCGGCCGAGCAGACACTATTCACAGGTTTTGAACTTTTTCAAGTTTCTGCACCATTTTGTTTTCCCTTTTGAACAAAACATACATTTTTTCAAACCTTAAAAAGTCTTGATTAATTATATGCTTAAACAATTTTATTCATTGTTTAAATAATATTGTCGCCTAAGTGATTAACGTTATTTAAACCCAAAATTGTTAAAGTGTTGAATATTTTGAGTTGATATGTGAATGACATGAATTTTCCAAAGAAGATCTTGACATTTGACTAAACTTGGGCATTCATGTGCTAACAAATGAAATAAGCATTAAGCCGGTTTTATTAGATGCTTATGTCGGCCCAAAGGAAGATTAAGCATTTGATTAAAACATTGTTCAAATTATTTATTACCTAAGGCAATCATTTATGAGTCAACTCGCAATCCAAAGATTAGTTTTGATGTCATGTTGATTACCTTGTTGATGGATTTCGTTGATATAATTAACCATTTATTCATATTGTAGTTTCTTATAATGTTTGTATTCATTCTTGTTATCTAAATTTCAACAGATTTGCTTGTTGCTTCATCTATAATTACTGCTATGAGTACCGTACCGATGCTAAACGGGACTAATTTTAAAACTTGGAAAAATAAATTGATTATGCTCTTAGGCTATATGGACATAGATCACGCATTAAGGGAACCGTTTCCTCTTCCTCTCTCTAATATAAGCACTCAAGAACATTGCTTAAATGTTGAGAAGTGGAAAAGCTCCAACCGCGTGAGCCTAATGATCATGAATATTGTTGTCCCGGAGACCATTTTGAAAGGTGTCTTCAAGGATGTTGATGCTAAAAAATTCCTTGATATTCTTGAGGAACGTTTGGCATCTACCTCTTATCATAGGACAAAGAGAAGAGGGAAGGAAATTGTGGTTGAAAGTAATAAGAAGCTTAAAGGGTCATCTAATGGTCATAAGGAAAAGAAATGCTTCTTTTGCAAGGACCTCACTCGCATGAAGTTAGACTGCCCTAAGTATCACACTTGGCGTGCTAAGAAAGGTATGTCATTTGGTCTTGTTTTGTATTAAAGTTGTTTTGGTTTCAATTCCTACATATACTTTGTGTTTGATTTTGGTGCAACAACTCACATAAGTGTGTCTATGTAGGGTTGCCGGAATTACCGAAGACCCAGTGAAGATGAAGAAATTCATCCATATGAGAGGTGGAAATCCGGTTAAAGTTAAAGGCATAAGGACTTTTCAATTATTGTTAAGTACTAAGTATTATTTTGTATTAAATAATACGTTTATTGTACCGTCATTTGAACGGAATTTATTATATATCACAAAATTGAACAAGAAATGTGATTTTTTGTTCATTTGGTAATAATAAGATGTGATCTTTATTTTAATTCCAAGGTTGTTGGTATAAAGTACTTTGTCAAGTATTTTTTAATTATTTGACACTGCTCAAACAATAAATGAATCTTATGATAATGAAACCAAAATAGAAAGCAAAATTTATCAAGTGAAAATTCTTATACTTTGTGACATAAACATTTGGGTCATATCTCCATAAGGAGAATTGACAAGCTTGTGTCAAAAGGGATCCTTTTAAAACACCTTGATATTTTGGAAAAAACTTTTGCATTAAATGCCTTAAAATTTGCAAACACTAAAAAAAAAAGTATCTTCGAGAGCATCAAGTGTTCTAGAACTAATATATAAGGATAATTGCGGACCATTCACTACCCCTTCATAGAATGGTCAACAATAATTTATTACGTTCATAGAGAACTACTCTCATTATGGATATATTTATTTACTTCATGAAAAGTCTCAATTTTGGACGTTTTCAAAGTCTTATAAGGCCGAAATTGAAAGTCAACTTAGGAAGACTATTAAGAACGTTAGGTCCGATCGTGGTAGTGAATACTATGATTGGAATAACGGTTTTTGGGAAACAACGTTCGGGTCTTTTTTGCTCGCTATCTTGAAGAGTGTGGGGTTGTCCCTCACTACACTATGCCGGGAACGGCTTGCATGAATGGTGTAGCTAAGAGACATAATCGAAGATATGGTAAGAAGTATAATTTCTTATACTTTCTTACCTCACTCAAAAATGAGGAAGAACCGGTGCTCTTAAGGAGATCCAATAGAGTAAGAAGAAGTGTTATTCCGGATATTTATAAAGTGTATCTTGCCGAGAATGAAGGACACTTAGGTTTAGTGGGAGATGAGCTTCTCACCTTTCATGAAACCATTAATAGTCTTAATTCTCATAAAGTGAATTAATGTCATAAATGAAGAGTTAAAATCTATAAAGATAACAAGGTTTGGGATCTTGTCCTATTACCTAAAGATGTGAAACTTATTGGGATTAAATTAGTCTTTAAGACCAAAAGAACTCACAAGGTAATATGGAAAGATATTAAGCCCGTATAAGTTGCTAAAGATTTTACTCAAAAGGAAGACATTGATTATAAAGAAAACACATTTTCCGGTATCTTCTAAAAACTCTTTTAGGATAATTATGGCACATATGGCATATTATGATCTTGAGTTTTCATCAAATGGATATAAAGACAAGCTTTCTCAATGGAGACATTGAGGAAACTATTGATATAAAGAAGCCAGAAATGGTGACTGATTTATTTAAGAAATTCATTTATGGGCTTAAGCTAACTTCTCGTTAATGGTACTTAATTAAGTTATTCTTTCATTTAGTTTTGAAACGAATCTTGATTAATATTGTGTATATCATAAGTTCAGTTGGAGTAAATTTATAATTTATATGTGGATGATATTTTAATTGCTAGTAATAATTTTGAACCTTCTTAAGGAAACTAAGAAATTTCTTGTTTGAAATAAAAGATCTTGGTGAGGCATTTTTTGTATAAGAATCCAAATTCACCGTGATCACTCACGAGGTATTTTAGGATTATCACAAAAAGCCTATATAGAAAAGGTATTACAAAAGGTTAAGCATGCAAAACTATAAACCACTTGACACCCCTAATTTTAAAGGAGACAAGTTTAAAAGTCTCAAACAGTGTGCTAAAGGTAATTTTGAATCCAAGTATATTGAAAATATCTCTTATACATCAGCAGTAAATAACCTTAATGTATGCGTAAGTCTTATATTTTTTGTTGGGATGCTTGGTCAATACCAAAGCAATCCGGGAGAGAACATTAGGTAGCAGCCAAAAGAATGATAAAATTATTTACAAAACACTAAAGAACTACTTACCTATATTTGAAGTCGGATCATCTTGAGATCATTAGTTATTCCGACATTAGTTAAATTATATGGCTGCATAAGTTTATTAAGGAACTGCCAATTGTCAACAAATGTCGAAAGACCGCTTAATTTTATTGTGACAATCAGGCGGCAGTCTTACAACAACAAGAGTTCATCAAAGTCTGAAGGATATAGACATTAAGTTTCTTGTTGTAAAGGAAAATGAACAAATAAATACAAACAAACTCCATTTTAGAGGATCCATTTATGAAAGCGTTATTATCTTCAGTATTTCACATGGGTGTAACAATCTTGATAACATTTAGTATAGTGGGAGTTAGTGTTGTCCTTTCATTAATTGTTCTCTTATTTTAAAGTTTTGATCTCATTTGGTTAAGTTGAACTAGTTGGAAGAATATGGATATATTCATTATGTTCCATGCTACACATCTACACTTTTGATCAATGTCATTTAGTTGGATTTGTACACGTGATTACTGTGGGTTTAGTTGCGAATCAATTACAACGACTGCCCCTTTAGTCCTTGTACTTGGATGACTAATGGACGAGATTGTTATAAATGACAATAAAGTGTGCACATAAGGGTTGTCATTTGTGTTATATTTATGGTTAAAGGAAAGACTTTGTTTTGCAACCCAAGTGGGAGATTGTTAGAACATGGCTTGCAACACAAGTCATCTAGTAATTCCATAATGAAATCATACCTATAATGTTAATATAAAGCGTAGTGAATTAAAATAATGTGTAGAATTCCTGGATGTAATATTACCTATTTTTTATGGGCAAAGTGGTAATTTAACATCACTTTGGTTGAAAGGGTGTAGTCCCTAAATGAGGTGCCTATTGGTTTCATATATAAAGGGTTCTCCATCAACCCTTGAAATCACTACATCATTCATTATTACTCTCTTGATAAATCTTCATTAAGTGTTAAAGAAGTAAAGAGGAAAAGGCACAATCATTTAGAAGAACTTCGTCCCCTAAATTCTTCTTCTTCATCCTATTTCTCCCTACAACATCATTAATGGATTCAACAAGTAATACTTCACTTCCGCCTTCATCTCTTCCTCAATCACTTTCCAAAAATGAGTTAGGCATTCAGGGTTAAGATTGTTCCAACACACTAAGCCATACATATGACATTATACAAATACAATTTAAACTTTCCATTCGATAACAACTTAGGTCTAAGACTTTAGATATCATCGTCTTCCACATGATGAACGTTGTGTTTGACGTACTCTAACGCTACCCTTAACCAGGTAGTTATAAAGGCTATGATTGGCACAATCGGATTCTTGTATGGAAGAATGATAAGTCAAGACGGGATGTTGTCCCTCTTATCTCAAGAGAGATATCTGCTTGGCAACTCGAGAGTGAGATTGATGAAATGCGTGGCCACGCTCAAATGAATTGATGTATTCAATGTCATTTTCTCATATCAATCTACTCGGGATCGAGAAAGCATTGGACACTTAAGTTGACTTAGACCGTGGCTTATGTTCAATATGATATCGCATGACAAAAGGATCATGGTATGTTCCATGAGGATAAACAAACTTTTTAATGTAAAAATTCATGTTTAGGTGGGTACCGCCCTTTTTATTCAATTTAAAACTCAAAATGTAATCAAATATTTCTAGCGTTGGGATACGCGATGCAGTAAAACAAAAGAAAAGGTAGGATTGTGTAAAAGAGGAGGAAAGTGAGGAGAAAATGAAAATTTGACGGTAGGGCACTAGTGGTAGGGGAGGGGGGATGTAGAGGCAACTCATTGACGTTAACCTTTAGAGGAAGAATGCGGGTTGATATTTGAAAGAGAGAGAGAAATTTACAATTTATTTCACATAAAAATGACTATTATAATTCAACTATAAGAGGTGAATTGGCATTATACATCAACTAGAGGAGTTGACTGAGATTGACCAAATAATATCAGAGTTTTATTTTAGTTTCTTAAAATGAAGAAAAGGAAAAAAGAAGACTCGTATACTTCAACTATAAGAGCGAACTGGTCTTATACATCAGTTATAAGGGTTGACTGTGATTTGACCAAAAATAAGTGTGTGCATGTCATTCAGCTCCCAGAAGTAGTTATGTCTTGGAAATGGTCACTGCCAACAGCAAGGCCGAAAATCTCATCAATCAAGTTCAACAAGGTTTAGGGAAATCAAATTTCATAAGATTTTTAATGGACTCCTCCATAAACAGCATTGAAAAAGAATTATTATGCACAGATGAGGTATAGACCCTCCAAACCCTTGGCTCGTTTATCTTTGCCCATTCTTGAATGCTTGAATAAACCCTTGGCTCGTCTAACCAGAGCTCTGATACCAGTTGTAGTGGTATAGATCCTCCAAACTAAACAGATCGCAAGAATATAATATGCAAACCCAACAAGAAAGAACGATAAAGAAGCAAAAACAGTAAAGAGACCCAAAGAATTGTTTACCTAGTTCGTCAATATTTTTTACTACGTCTGGGGGCACTACTGTTGGGTTTTGAGGATCCAAGCGCTGCGGAAACGGTAACATAAAATCAACAGCAAAACCCTACAGCCCTGAATTCGTTCGTGATGATTAAATTAAATACAAGTTGAATTTAGAATACTAACCGTTGTTGTACGTTTAAAATTTTTGGATCTTCAAGTCTTCAAGCTTTATGACCACGTTCTTCGGATCACGATAACAGGAACATGAACTTGAGATGCTAAAGCAAGCATCCTCTATGTGTATCCACACGCGAACGAATATCTAGAACAATTCTAGATCCGGACTGCTAGATCCAATAGAAACTCTTTCTATCAATAGGCTATATGAATTTATTGGTGTTCTTGAGCTTTTGATTCATAATCTAAACTCAAGAATGTGTTTCTCAAACACATGGAGACTACCAATTATTATACAATATCAATCCATACTGATTAGGGTTAAGAGAGAGGTATTTATACTTATTAAACCTAAACTCTTTAGGAGAAATAGGTATTAAAAAAAAACGTAAAAAACCGGAGGTGAAAAATCTGAAAATCCGGAGCAGTGGTCCGACCGGGTCTTATTGGGGGTCCGACCGGACCACCCCTCTAGAATCTCTGTTTTCTGATTTTTCCTTAAAACCGATTTTAGCCCTTTTCGAAATTCCAATTTTAGCCTTTTCTTGATTCGTTCTTTTTGTGTGTGACCCCATAGGATTATATTAAGTTGGCAATGAATACGACCATAACCATTTGATTTTCCCTTATATCCTCACTTGACATTTTGATCTTCTATAGCTAGACTTTTCCTGTTTCAACTAAAATGTGAGTGATGAACAAAAATTTGGTAAAGTGTTGATATAGTGAGAATCTTATTGGGTACGAGATTCAAAAGGGGATAATATTTTAGTTGAGACTTGTTGGATTGGAAATGAGATGCATGAAAAGGATAATGGAGCTTAATGTGTTAGATTGAGTGTGGAACAATTTACAAATGTAAATTATTGTTAAGATAAATTGGTGGAATTTGAGTCAATTATGTGAAATTTTATTTACTTTGCTGACCTTGAGTTGACTTAATGAAGCTTTGTTGACTTTAGGGATAAAATGGTCATTTCCAGTGTGTTTTGAAATTTGAAAAATATTTTGTAGTCTTTATTTTGGTTATATGTAAAATTATAGAAATTATAAGAATTTTATGAAATTAGTTGACTTTTGGGTTAACTTGAGTTAACCTGAGGTGAACTTGGTTGACTTAAGGGTAAAAATGGTCATTTTATGACATTTATAAATTTTGAGAAATTATTTGAGATTTATTGGATTTTTTTTGATTTTTTTTGAGTTTTATGGAATTTATATGAATATTATGGAAATATAGAGGAATTATTGGTTAAAAATGGCAAAATGGTAATTTTCTACATACCTGGACCAAGGCAGCCAAAGGAAGCCGCCTGACTTGCTGGGGCATTCCTCTGTTCCTTGATTAGATTTTTATGTAAATTTCTCTTAGGTCCCTGGAAGTTTGTAAAATTGTTATAATTGGATATTTTGGGTTGAAATGAAAATCAAAAGTTATGGTTTGATATTTCATTGATATTATTAATTAAATAGAATATTTTGTGATTTTTGGATTTAATTCCAATATTTTATGGAAATTCCCAATTAATCCCTACAAGTGGAGTTCGTTAGCTCTGTTAGTTTTGTTAGCTCAAAAGTTAACGGAATATGAAAGATTAGTTATGGTTAATGATGTATTAAGACTAATCAAAGGTGATTAGTTGAATTAATATGGTTGATTAAGGTTAATTAGTGTTAATTAGCCTAATGGGGTGTTAAAACTTAACAAAACTTGGTTAGAGTTGCATGTGTTGTGAGAGAGACATTTCATGCTTAATTGTGGGGGTATAAATACCCATTTTGTCTCAGTTCCCTCACTCTTATCTCCTCTGCACACACTAAAACACACATAAACAAACCCTAAGAGAGAGAAAACACGGTTTTCCTTCAAATTGAAGGTCTAACCCTTGGAATTTCATCAAAGTGTCTTTTTGGAAGTTGTTCTACTCATCAAGAGGAGTCTATGGGGGCTGAAAATAATTAAGGTTCCATGGTTTAATTTCTTCAAGAGGTAAGAAACCCATCTTACACTTGTTTTTCATGTTCTACATAAAATCCATAGCAATTGAAGCTTGTAATTGAGGAAATTGTGATTTTAAATGAGTTGAATTCCTAGAATAGATATTGTTTTGATGGGTACTTGTGTTAGTGTGAATTGTGGAAATGGATGTACCCCCTCCGAATAAGGACAAATTTTCATTTTGGGTGTCTCATTCGAATTAGGATAACTCAAAAATAGAAGTGTTTTATTTAATGGGACCCACATTCACACTCACAACAATTTTCCACTCATTATTCTTTACCCCACTTTATCTCTCCTACTTTACTTTTCATACTCACAACACCTACTCCACTAACACTTTTTCCTTAATCCCCGTGTCCAACCACAAAATCCTAATTCGGGTGGGACGGAGGGAGTATATGTTTATGTACATGTGGGTTAGCTTATGAAACTAAGTTTAAACTAAGAATAACATCCTGTTTTGAGACTACTTTATTTAGTTTTTGTGTGAAATCTATCCATCATCCATGGGTTTAAATTGGTTTTTGGATATAAGTTTCATATACTCCCTCCGTCCCATAGAGAGTGAGACTAGAGGAGTGGGCACGATATTTAAGATAAAGTGCTATATATGTGGTAGAAAATGAAGAGAGAGAATGAGTGGGGTAAATAGTAGTGTTGGTTGAATAAAATGAGTGGTGGAAAATGAAGAGAGAGAATGAGTGGGTTTAAATAGTGGGGAATGATGAATATAAATATATTAAAACATTTCCATTTTGGGTAGTCTCACTTTAAGTGGGACGGCCCAAAAGGGAAATAAGTCTCACTCTTAGTGGGACGGAGGGAGTATGTCTTATGAGATATCCTGAAAATTTTCATGTCATTTGATGAAGTTTTGGATCTCGAAATAGAGTTAAAATCACAGCTGCACCAAAATCGGATGTAAAACAGGGCAGCTAATTGCGAAGAGTGTTGTGATTAAATTAATAGCTCAAATAATGTGATTTTTTGGATATGTTCTTCATATATATGTTATTTACATCCTTGTAAAATATGAAGGTCATAACATAGGAATTGAGCCTGTTATGAATAAAATGACACAACTTGTGCTAAAACAAGACATAAATTTGTGTAGCTTGCTGTGATCAATTTAGCGATGTAAATGAGCTAATTTTTGTAACCCTTATGAATATATAGTATCTACATCTATAAGGAAGGTTATGTATGAGTGATGTGTGATTATTTACCTAAGAATGAGAAATGTTTAATAGAATTGGGTATAGTGAATGTGTAAGTATTGATGTTACAAGCATCAATGATATGATTATAAGTAAAATGAGTTGAATTTATGGGATTCATATGGGTGTTAAAGGTTTGGTTAGGAATATTATAAACATTTTATTAGATGATGGAACTTGAGTATAAATGGATCATGTGAAAGTATGAAATGAGGATATTAATGGGTTGTACCTAAGGGTACAAGCATAGTATATCTATTTACATAGTTATGGTACTAATTGGTGAAATCTATGTAAATTGATAATTAAGAATTATGGAAATCAATGATTTGAGTTATGGTTTGATGGAATACCCATTTATGGATAGTCTTATGAAAGAAATGTGATTAAGTCTGGAGTGATTAGATGATTGTCATGAAAATAGTCATTGAATAGTTGTGGATATATGTTTTACTTTGAAAGACAAGGGTAATAATTTACCCAAGGGACTAGAGATGGATTAGTAAGTACAACTTGAGTTGTTTGGTGATTCCATGCGAAGAACCCAAGTATGAAAGTGTAACACCCCGAATTTTCTTATAATATCTGAGCATTTAATGGCATTAAATATCCATAAATAACAATAATAAATACTTCAATTTAGGGTTCACAATGGCCCCTTATTTAACCATAATTCAAAACAATAGCGGAAGCGTAACTTAAACTTGTCTTGGTAGGTAAACAACCCTAACCATCAATGTACTTCGACTTACATCAAAATAAATAAACGTACTTAAACTGCTAAATTAAGAATCTTCCGTTCACCGTCTTCCTACGGCTGCTTTCCTTGTCTTGTCCTTCTACTTAAACCCTGAAACAAAATTTATAGAGAAGGGATGAGCGAACGAATGCTCAGTAAGTTCGTACGTGGCCTCTCCGGTTACTAAGCAGAGACGACCAGAACGAATACTTTGAATAACTTTTACAAAGATAGGTTCAGTTACTTTTGGATTCAGGACTGCAGAACAATACAGTCGTGTTACTTTTAAGATTTTTACTTTCAAGGGATTATGGCACTACAATCCAATGGGATTCATTCAAGTTTCCGTCAATTCCTTGGTAACGTACATTATAACCTCAATGCCAAAGGTACAATTCATACACCTAGCTTCTTCAGCCAATAGTGTGGGTCGTAACATATATGGTATCCACACACATATGCTCGGGGTCTAAAATCATCCTTGTAATCAGACAATTCCTGAGAGAAGGCATGTGATCACTCATGCAATCCCTAGTTTAAGGACGAGTCTTTTCTAACTGGACTGTCCGTCAATGTCTTTTCTAACTGGACATTGGATGCCTTAACGAGTAAGTGGTTCACTCACAAGTTAAAATTGAGAACATACCATGGTATAAGTATGTGATACAAGTTTCAAACTTCGATACTTAGTAGATCGATGGGGACATCACTAAGTATAGATTCTTTCAAGGAACGTTCAATAACGCAGAGTTCATTCAAATACTATCATGCCATACTGATAGCTAACTTTAGAAAAATACGGAATTCCAATAAACAGGAGTTCAAATACTGTAAGGAACGTAATCCCTTACCTGAATTGCTTTTCCTCGCAATCTCCTCTCTGTGCGAATCTACAAGGCACGGAGTAATTTACTTTAGTACTCTCTACATTGTTAACTATTTCTACTTAGTTAACTGAGAGATGCGTTTTAACGTCTTTACTTTGTTACTTCTTTCTTTATGTTTAAGTTTCTGACTTTGATTTACGAGTCAGTCCTTTAACTTTGATATAATTGCAATTAAGTCCTCTGACTTTGGGTTAATTACAATTTGGTCCCTCAACTTTGGGTTAATTGCAAATTGGTCTTTCAACTTTGGTTCAATTACAATTTAGTCCTTCAACTTTGGATTAATTGTAAATTAGTCCTTCAACTTTAATTCAATTGCAATTTAGTCCTTCCACTTTGGATTAATTGCAGATTAGTCCTTCAACTTTCCTTTAATTACTGAAAGGTCCTTGGACTTTGGTTCTGTTCACAAGGTCCCCTAAGTTTCTCTTTTTAATCACTTAGGCCCCTCTATCTTCAAAGTTTCCTTTTTATTTCTTTTAACTTTAATTCTTTTCAGTTTAGTCTTTTTTCCGTTAAGAAACTAACTGAAACTTCTAATCTTTTCCTTTCTCGTTAACATTTTAACCTTCAAGGTCTTCCAAGTGTTTATTCTATTTCTCCAAGTTAGTTTTCTAACTTTTAACGATTCTTTTTAACGATTTTGTTTTCTTTCCATTAGAAACTTAACGAAAACACTAACTTTCCGTCCCAATTCTTAACATCTTCAATCAAGAATCAACACCCATAATTCCTCATCATGGCCGAAGCATGTATGATCCAAAATCCCTTGATTTGATCAATTTTCTAATTCTTTAATTTATTCTAAATTCCCAAACATCAATATTATTTACAATACACTTAACGAGGATCATTTAAATCAACAAAAATCAATTTTCCATGGCTTAGGGCCATTCGGCCGAAACATGTTCAAGGGGGGGAAATCCATATTTTTTTCTTCTTTTGATAAACCCAATTCAACCTCAATGATTTATATGTTCAATTCCCAAGCCTTGCATAATATAAATCAATTCAATTCAAGATTATAAAATCAATCTTAAAAATAAACTAGTATCAAGATTACTATATTTTTTTCCATAGTATTTAGATCAACTTCATTAACCTTTTAAAATTTTATCATAAATCCCTAGCATGCAAACCCTAATACTTGTATTCTTAAAACATGTATAACTTATGTTTTGAACATCCAAATCCAATGAAATAAATTTTGGAGAGTAGGATTTAGCATTACCTTGAGAATGATCGGATTGTATCTCCAAAACAATGGCCGGAAAATCTCTTCTCCTCCTTCCCAGGTTCGGCCGGCGGCTAGGGATGGAACTAGGGTTTGTTTTTTTTTTTTTTTTTTTTTTGAGTTAATGATAATAAAGAATTCCTAAGTTGACTAACTCATTAATTTATACTTTGGATTGATTCTTAATTGGGTTGAGTTTACTCATACAATTTCGGGCCGATCCAAATTCCTTGGGCCCACTTCTTTCAATTACTTTATAACTCTAATTATTGATTAATTAAATTTGTAAAAACCGAAAATAAGATAAATAAAACAAAAAAAAAATCCGGCTATTACATTCTTACCCCCTTAAAAGAAGTTTGTCCTCAAACTTTGACAATTCTTAATCCGAGAAGATGTCCGGGTACAATTCGCGCATTTCACTTTCTTGTTCCCATGTTGCTTCTCTTTCCGAGTGATTGCTCCATTGCACTTTTACATAGGGAACCGTACGCTTTCTTACGACCTCGTCTTTTCTGTCGACGATCTTGATTGGTCGTTCATCGTACGTCAAATCTGTCCGAACTCTTAACTGCTTGTATTCTATCACATGACTCGGATCATGAATATACTTCCTTAGCATGGAGACATGGAATACATTATGCACTCCAGCTAATACCGGCGGTAACGCCAATCGGTAAGCCACTTCCCCGATCTTATCAAGAATTTCGAATGGTCCTACATATCGTGGACTTAACTTTCCCTTGATCCCAAAACGCATAACTCCCTTCATAGGCGATATCTTTAGGAACACTCGATCCCCTGGTTGAAATTCCAATTCTCGTCTTCTATTGTCGGCGTAAGATTTCTGCCTGCTTTGTGCAGTCTGTAACCACTTTCGAATCTGTTGTACCTTATCCGCCGTGACTTGTACGAGTTCCGGTCCACTTAACTTCCTCTCACCGACTTCATCCCAACACGCCGGTGATCTACACTTCCTCCCATACAACGCTTCATATGGAGCCATCCCAATGCTTGCGTGAAAGCTGTTGTTGTATGCGAATTCCACTAACGGTAAGTGTTCGTCCCATGCGTTTGGCCAATCTAACGAAGTAGCCCTCAGCATGTCTTCCAATGTCTGGATAGTCCTTTCCGACTGCCCATCTGTCTGTGGGTGAAACGCCGTACTCATGGTCAACTCTGTTCCCAATGCTTCTTGTAGGCTGTTCCAGAATTTCGAAGTGAACCTAGCATCTCGATCAGACACAATTGTGACCGGGATTCCATGTAACCTTACTATCTCGTCGATGTACAACTTGGCCAACTTCTCCAACGAATCAGTCTTCTTGATTGCCAGAAAATGTGCTGACTTAGTCAATCGGTCTACGATAACCCATATAGCGTCATACTTCCCTGCCGTCTTTGGCAACCCACTTACGAAATCCATAGCAATATTCTTCCACTTCCATTCGGGAATTGGTAATGATTGCAGTAACCCTGCTGGCTTCTGATGTTCACTCTTAACTTGTTGACACGTCAGGCATCTATGCACATACTCTGCCACGTCATTCTTCATATTATTCAACCAATATGACTCCTTAAGGTCCCTATACATTTTAGTACTTCCCGGATGTACAGAGAACTTCTAGCAATGAGCTTCTCTCAGTATCTCTCTCTTGATTTCATCATTGCTTGGCACCCACACTCTCTTTTGGTATCTCAGAATTCCATCTTCGCCCATATGAAGATCTTTTGCTTTCCCTTTTCCGATTAGAGTTTCTCTCTCCTCGTCTAATTCTTGTGCCTCTTTAATTCTGCCCAACAATGCAGGTTGTAACGTCAGTCGAGCCAAGTATCCGTTTACTTTTACTATCAAGTTCATCTCCTTGACATCCTTCCATATGCTTACCCCCTTAGAGATCAACGTCGCCAACATTCCATGATTCTTCCTACTCAAGGCATCTGCCACCTTGTTGGCTTTCCCAGGATGATACAATATTTCACAGTCGTAATCCTTGAGAAGTTCTAACCACCTCCGTTGTCTCATATTCAATTCTTTCTGCGTGAAGATATACTTAAGGCTCTTATGATCTGTAAAAATCTGGCATTTTACGCCATACAGATAATGTCTCCGAATTTTCAAGGCAAACACTACTGCTGCTAACTCCAGATCATGGGTCGGGTAATTCCTTTCATGCACCTTCAACTGCCTAGATGCATAAGCTATCACCTTCTCATTTTGCATCAGTACACAGCCTAGTCCTTTCAACGACGCATCACTATATATAACAAAACCTTTCGTCCCTGTCGATAGTGTTAATACTGGTGCAGATACTAGTCTATTCTTCAATTCTTGAAAACTCCGTTCACATTCTTCTGACCAAACAAACTTAGCTGCCTTCTGCGTCAGCTTCGTCAATGGTCCAGATAACTTCGAAAATCCCTGTACAAACCTTCTATAGTAACCAGCTAAACCCAAGAAACTTCTTATTTCGGTTACTGTAGTCGGTCTTTCCCAATCCATTATTGCCTCCACCTTCGTTGGGTCTACAGAAATTCCTTCTTTCGACACTACGTGCCCCAAAAATGCTACTTTCTCCAACCAGAATTCACATTTCTTAAATTTCGCATACAATTTCTGTCTCCTCAAAATCTCTAGCACTATCCTCAAATGTTCAGTATGTTCCTCCTTTGTCTTCGAGTACACCAATATATCATCAATGAATACTATCACACACTTGTCCAAGTACTCTTGAAATATTCTATTCATCAACTCCATGAATGCGGCTGGTGCGTTCGTTAACCCAAATGGCATCACGACAAACTCATAATGCCCATACCTCTTCCTAAACGCTGTCTTCGCCACGTCCACATCCTTGACTCTCAGATGATGGTATCCGGACCTAAGATCAATCTTTGAAAAGTAACATGCTCCCCTCAATTGATCAAACAAATCGTCAATTCTCGGCAGCGGGTATTGGTTCCTAACCGTCACTTTATTCAATTCTCTATAGTCAATACACAGTCTCATAGATCCATCTTTCTTCTTCACAAATAGTACCGGTGCACCCCATAGTGATACACTCGGTCTAATCAACTCCTTGTCTAACAATTCTTGTAACTGCTCCTTTAGTTCTTTCAACTCTGTTGGAGCCATCCGGTACGGTGCTCTCGAAATAGGGGTGGTTTCTGGTACTAAGTCAATGGAAAAACTCTACTTCCCTCAGTGGTGGTATACCAGGTAAATCCTCAGGAAATACGTCTTGAAATTCATTCACGACTTCAAGCGACTCTAACGTTACTCCTTTTTCTTCCGTTTCACCTATGTGTGCCAGAAATCCTACACATCCTTTCTTCAACATTTTACGGGCCTTCATCACCGAGATTAAGCCTATCCTCTTCCTCGGCCTTGAACCTACAAATCTGTATTCTTTTCCTTCCTCCCCTAGGAACGTCATTATTTTCTCTTGACAGTCCACTTTAGCTTGATGCAAAGCCAACCAATCCATTCCCAGGATCATGTCGAATTCTGACATGTCTAGTTCAATGAGGTCGATATTTACGCTCGTGCCTCCTACCCCTAAAGTGCAGTTTCTATAAGAGATAGTAATGGGGATAGCGTCTTTAGTAGGTGTATCTATTACTAAAGGTATCTCTAAATTCTCTGGGTGTAGTTTTAACTTCTTTGCCACAACATTACTAACTACTGAATGAGTAGCGCCAGTATCTACTAACACATAAACATCACGGGAATTTAATTGCAGTGTACCTGCTACAAGGTCGGCATTAACTCCAGCTGCTTTTGCGGTCATGGTGTACATCCTACCACGGCCTCCACCGTTTCCTCCTCCATTGTCTTTATTTCCTGCAGCTGGTTCATCTTCTTAGTTTCTGGGCACTTTCACTTTGGGTGTCCCACCTTCTTGCAGTTGTAGCACTGCCGCTCCTTATACCAGCAACCCTCTGACTTGTGAGCTCCATCACAAATGGTACATTTATCATAACTGGTGAAACCTTGGCCCTTGCCCTTGTTCCACTCACGCTTGTTGTCATTAAAGTTCCGACCATTTCCACTATGGCCGTTGTTGGAGTGTTTATTCCCATGGATGCCCTTATCTCGGCTGTCATCCACTGCTTTCCTCTTATTGTTGTTGTGGTCCCTACCACCCTTGTTTCCTTCCGACTTTTCAGCCACTGCCTTGCCTTTCTCTTCCCGTCGGTTACGGTAGTTATCCGACTCCCGTTCTACTATCTTGGCCCTATCCAACACCGCTGAGTACGTAGGCAGAGCCAACGGTGTGATTCTGTACCGAACTCTATCACTTAATCCCGCTTCAAACTTTCTTGCTTTTGTCTTCGGTATCGAAGAATCTTGGCGCAAATTCTAGTAAGTCAGTGAACTTCTCACCATACTCCGCTACAGTCATACCCCCTTGTACTAGAGTCAGGAATTCTGTTATCTTAGCATTCCTCGTGCTTGCAGGATAATACTTTTCGTTGAAAATAGCCTTAAATCTGGTCCAAGTAAAGGCTGCATCACCACGAGCCGCAGCAGCTCGCTTTTCCGCCTCCCACCATGTCTGAGCCTTCCCTTTCAACATAAAGGTTGCAAATACTACCTTCTGTTCCTCAGTACAGTTAAGGGTCTCGAATATTCTTTCGGTGCTCTTAATCCAGTCCTCGGGTTTCTCTTTAGCAGTGTCCGAGAATGAGTCCGGATTCCTCCTTTGAAATTAGCTCCAACGGATCACGTAATGGAGCCTGTGGTGGTGGTTGAGCAATTCCAGTAACAGTTTGACCTATCCCAGCTACTGTCTGCGATAGTGTCTGCAACAGGTTTACCAGGGCCGGATCCAACTGTCCGCCTGCATTACCGGTGTTGTCATTTCCCTCACCGTTCCTGTTATTTCCTCTTCTGGTATTCATCTGCAATTTTACTTTCACTTTAGAACAAATTCGTGTCCTAGCAATATTCATCACTACACAATACTTGCAGTATTCATGGTATATTTAACATTACAATTCTTTTACTAACGGGTACTTGTTAGTTTTGAATCGTGTTCGTAGGTCTTTTGTACTAGACCGTTATTCAGATTTGGTTAGTTTACTTTAACATTTCTTCTCCGGTTCAGGAGTTTTCATACTTCATAATTTACAACCGTTTTACTTGGTTGCTTATTATTTCTTTGTTTCACTAGTTTTTATTACTTAACTAGCTTTAACTTATTCCAATGGTCGTCTTACTTCGTACCATTGTTACGGAGATTATTTCAAATCACTCCGACGTTTTCCCTTGTCATTTCTCGACAAGATATCTTTTGTCTACATAAAAATAGTAAATTCAAAATTTTGGGTATTTAAATTAAATAACGATCTTTATTCAACTAAGGTGTGAGATTTAAACATCTCAAAATACACCCAAAATTCAATTTAACATAAGGAAAAATTCTAACTGCATTCCCCACTAATAACAAAATAAAAGAATCTATTCTTATAACTATCTGTCATTAATTGCATCACTTCCCACAGTGTGCATGTTCTGCTGCAAGTTGGTTATATTTTTCTTGCAATTCTAACTTCTCAGCCCAAATCTGATAGCCTGAAGTCCTAAGCTCTTCCTCATAAGCTTCTTGCTCATCTATCTTCTTTTTCAGTTCATTATTTTGTTCTATCTCATCCACCAGTTGCACACTGATTCGTTTTCATTCGCGGTTAGCTCTAACCACATGGCTTTCTAGGCTGTTGACCCTCTTCAACTGTACTGCTAACTTTCCTTCCACATGCATTATGTCCTCATCGCGTTCTTTGATGACATTCTGTAGACTGCCGACTCCTCGAGTCTCCTTCCTAAGCTCTCTTTTAGCTGAGCGAAGTTCCTTAGTTAGCTGCTTAATAATTTCCTCTTTAGCTTCTATTTCTTCCCTTAGAGTAGCACTGTACCTTACCGACTTCATGGTCTCCTCGCATGATCCTACACACACCAATAGTAAACTTAATTAGTACATAACCCAAGATTCCATTATAACATATTAATAGAATGTAAATAGACATACAATGAAGAGGTTTCTATTTGAGTAATATGCTTTTCTGCCCCTCGTACTATGGCCCCAACATCAATTTGACATTTGTACTACTGAAACAACAAATGTATGATGCGTACTATAGTTTTATTAGCAAAATTAACCAATTTACTATTCAGTTTGTTAACTTTTCTAACACACGTTATTTTTTCTAACGAGCATTAAATTATTTTAACGAATGTTAAAAATTTATTTTCGTCAGTCTTTTTCCGACGACCATATCTCCCTCTCCGGTAAATATTTTTCAGATCCTAACGGTCAATATGTGCGCCTAGGTGTCGCGAACCTTCTCCAGAAATTTGAAGGCGATCCAACGGTTAATGAATCGGGAAATTGATTTTTTCTGGACCAGACCGGGAAAGTGACGGGATTCGGTTTTGCTTCGATTTTTGGCCTTTTGGCCGGAATTTTCCCAGGTTTTCTTGCTCTTGGCGGCGCCTAGGTTTAGGGTAGGTGCGGTCATGGCTAGGAATGGGATTGGTACAGCTTTTTGGCGTGGAAGGTGTAAATGGGAGCTCAAATCCTAATTTGCAAAGAAGGGGGTCGATTGGTGTTGGAGATGCTTCTAATCCATCAATGGTGGAGTTGGTTGGGTGGATTGGTGACTGGTTTGTGGCGGTGGCGATGGATCGGTGTTGGGTTGCGAAGGGTGGGGTGGATGTTGGGTTTGGGAAGATGATGGAGATAACAAAAGTTAATTTTGTTAACATAAATTATTAACATCCGTTAAATAAATTAATGCTCGTTAGAAAAATGACGTGTGTTAGAAAAAGTTAACAAACTGAATAGTAAATTGGTTAATTTGTTAATAAAACCATAGTACGCATCATACATTTAGTGTTTCAGCAGTACGAGTGTCAAATTGATGTTGGGGCCATAGTACGAGGGGCAGAAAAGCATATTACTCGTTTCTATTTCCCCAAGTATATTCATACTTTATGTACACTCTTAGTATTATTCCTAGAGTTAGACATTATCACTTGAACTTCCTCAAGTAAGATCTTATTTATGTCAAGTACTAAGTTCTCCCATAAGACCTAAAGCCATTGCTCTGATACCAACTGTAACACCACAAATTTTCTTATAATAACTGAGCATTTAATGGCATTAAATATTCATAAATAACAATAATAAATACTTCAATTTATGGTTCACAACGGCCCCTTATTTAACCATAATTCAAAACAATAGCGGAAGCGTAACTTAAACTTGTCTTGGTAGGTAAACAACCCTAACCATCAATGTACTTCGACTTACATCAAAATAAATAAACGTACTTAAACTGCTAAATTAAGAATCTTACGTTCACCGTCTTCCTACGGCTGCTTTCCTTGTCTTGTCCTTCTACTTAAACCCTGAAACAAAATTTATAGAGAAGGGATGAGCGAACGAATGCTCAGTAAGTTCGTACGTGGCCTCTCCGGTTACTAAGGAGAGACGACCAGAACGAATACTTTGAATAACTTTTACAAAGATAGGTTCAGTTACTTTTGGATTCAGGACTGCAGAACAATACAGTCGTGTTACTTTTAAGATTTTTACTTTCAAGGGATTATGGCACTACAATCCAATGGGATTCATTCAAGTTTCCGTCAATTCCTTGGTAACGTACATTATAACCTCAATGCCAAAGGTACAATTTATACACCTAGCTTCTTCAGCCAATAGTGTGGGTCGTAACATATATGGTATCCACACACATATGCTCGGGGTCTAGAATCATCCTTGTAATCAGACAATTCCTGAGAGAAGGCATGTGATCACTCATGCAATCCCTAGTTTAAGGACGAGTCTTTTCTAACTGGACTGTCCGTCAATGTCTTTTCTAACTGGACATTGGATGCCTTAACGAGTAAGTGGTTAACTCACAGTTAAAATTGAGAACATACCATGGTACAAGTATGTCATACAAGTTTCAAACTTCGATACTTAGTAGATCGATGGGGACATAACTAAGTATAGATTCTTTCAAGGAACGTTCAATAACGCAGAGTTCATTCAAATACTATCATGCCATACTGATAGCTAACTTTAGAAAAATACGGAATTCCAATAAACAGGAGTTCAAATACTGTAAGGAACGTAATCCCTTACCTGAATTGCTTTTCCTCGCAATCTCCTCTCTGTGCGAATCTACAAGGCACGGAGTAATTTACTTTAGTACTCTCTACATTGTTAACTATTTCTACTTAGTTAACTGAGAGATGCGTTTTAACGTCTTTACTTTGTTACTTCTTTCTTTACGTTTAAGTTTCTGACTTTGATTTACGAGTCAGTCCTTTAACTTTGATATAATTGCAATTAAGTCCTCTGACTTTGGGTTAATTACAATTTGGTCCCTCAACTTTGGGTTAATTGCAAATTGGTCCTTCAACTTTGGTTCAATTACAATTTAGTCCTTCAACTTTGGATTAATTGTAAATTAGTCCTTCAACTTTAATTCAATTGCAATTTAGTCCTTCCACTTTGGATTAATTGCAGATTAGTCCTTCAACTTTCCTTTAATTACTGAAAGGTCCTTGGACTTTGGTTCTGTTCACATGGTCCCCTAAGTTTCTCTTTTTAATCACTTAGGCCCCTCTATCTTCAAAGTTTCCTTTTTATTTCTTTTAACTTTAATTCTTTTCAGTTTAGTCCTTTTTCCGTTAAGAAACTAACTGAAACTTTTAATCTTTTCCTTTCTCGTTAACTTTTTAACCTTCAAGGTCTTCCAAGTGTTTATTCTATTTCCCCAAGTTAGTTTTCTAACTTTTAACGATTCTTTTTAACGATTTTGTTTTCTTCCATTAGAAACTTAATGAAAACACTAATTTTCCGTCCAATTCTTAACATCTTCAATCAAGAATCAACACCCATAATTCCTCATCATGGCCGAAGCATGTATGATCCAAAATCCCTTGATTTGATCAATTTCTAATTCTTTAATTTATTCTAAATTCCCAAACATCAATATTATTTACAATACACTTAACGAGGATCATTTAAATCAACAAAAATCAATTTTCATGGCTTAGGCCATTCGGCCGAAACATGTTCAAGGGGGGGAAATCCATATTTTTTTCTTCTTTTGATAAACCCAATTCAACCTCAATGATTTATATGTTCAATTCCCAAGCCTTGCATAATATAAATCAATTCAATTCAAGATTATAAAATCAATCTTAAAAATAAACTAGTATCAAGATTACTATATTTTTTCCCATAGTATTTAGATCAACTTCATAACCTTTTAAAATTTTATCATAAATCCCTAGCATGCAAACCCTAATACTTGTATTCTTAAAACATGTATAACTTATGTTTTGAACATCCAAATCCAATGAAATAAATTTGGAGAGTAGGATTTAGCATTACCTGAGAATGATCGGATTGTATCTCCAAAACAATGGCCGGAAAATCTCTTCTCCTCCTTCCCAGGTTCGGCCGGCGGCTAGGGGTAGAACTAGGGTTTGTTTTTTTTTTTTTTTTTTTTGAGTTAATGATAATAAAGAATTCCTAAGTTGACTAACTCATTAATTTATACTTTGGATTGATTCTTAATTGGGTTGAGTTACTCATACAATTTTGGGCCGATCCAAATTCCTTGGGCCCACTTCTTTCAATTACTTTATAACTCTAATTATTGATTAATTAAATTTGTAAAAACCGAAAATAAGATAAATAAAACTAAAAAAAAATCCGGCTATTACAGAAAGTATTGATACTATGAGTATCAATATTCAATACTAATGATTAAGATATTCTTCTGTGAATAGAGAAAAATAAGTATTAACTTGTCATAAACCTTATGGTTTATAGTACGAATATGATATGAGTGTATCACTTATAAGATACATATTTGATCGGTATAGTTGTTTTAAGGGATGGAACCTACACCATCCAAAGTATGGAAATATTGATACTATGAGTATCAATACTAAAATTTGAAATATCCTTGTATACATTGAGTAAAGTGAGTATCAAATCGTTATAAATCTTAAGGTTTATAATGTAAGAAAAATATGATAGTATCCTTTATAGGATACATTGTTGATTGGTATAGTGTTATAGAGATTGAACCTACACTATCCAAAGTTGAGTACTTGAAATGTACGAGTATAAATCATAACTTCATCTAAGTTATGATATGAGATGAGCTAATGATAAGTTGTTATGACTATGGAATGAAAGTGATATAAGACTATGAAGTTATACTTCATGGTGAAATGATATACAAGTATAAAGTGTTGTTTAAAATGATGGAACATTCACCATCCTATATTATGTACTCATAACAATGTTAAGAGAAAAAGTATGTGTAGATTAATATATACATGTATATACATGAGAAATGAGTATGTACACAAATCAAATGTGGGATTCATTATAAATATTGATGGAACAAACCCCATCTTAAATTGTACTCCTAGCAACACTGCGGGAGATTATATTGGTCCGTAAATATTACGGTTATATCTAGAAGCATGCTTTATGTGTTATTGTGCTCGAATATGGATTGTTCTATGGAACAGTTGCGATGTAAGTAATTATGTAACGATCGCAGTGGATTTGGTTATTGGTTATTGTGTTTGTGTTGGGTTCCAAAGTGTGGAACAAAGTGCTCTGCGGAACAAAGTGCTACATCGCAAGTGGCGGTGGGAGTACCTCTTCAATCACTGCGAGCCACCTCTTGAGTCCGACATTGCCCAGGGGTTTGATAGCGAACTGTTAAATTAGTTAATCCACTAGGCCCGAACATAATTAGTGCATCAGGACTGTAATGTATGATTGATAGGTTATTTGGTTTATGAAATAAGTGTCTTATTGGAATGTCCATATTTATAATTTTATGGAAATAGTTATTTGATATATTGTAATCCGTTGGCTTCTGTGATAATGTGTGTTGGTCCCAAAGGGGCAACAAGGGTATGAAAAATGCTAGAGGGGGGGTGCATAGCGTTTCAAATTCTTTTCAAACCCTTTGCAATTAAATGGCAGATGCGCACAACTCTTATTTTGGCTAAGTATAGCGCGCATCAAGAGTGTGAAATGCACAGCGGAAATTTAAAGCAGCTCTGCGCAGGGTATACTGTGCAGAGATAAAAACGCACGCGCTAAGTATAAGGCTAAAGAGTGGCGCAAAAAGGATTCTAAGGCAAATGAGCAATAGCAATTACAGCATCAAAGTGTAGCGATCTGTAAGATCAAACAAAGTAGTTCATAAATAGTTAAGCAGGAAATATGCAGTAAAATATAATGAACACGCTATTTGGAGAGGTTCGATCGATGAAAGATCTACATCCTCTACCAAGATGGTTAGTCTTGGATTTCTAATGGAGATCTTATTAAATGAGTGAGTATTACAAATTACAACATTTGAGCTCAATACTAACTCAAGATCTATTATCTATAAAGAACAAATCTTAGACTAAACCGGTATATCTCAAGAAGTTAGATCAAAATGATCAAAGCTTCAAGAGGTGTGTGTGTGACAGAAAATTCTGGGCTCTATGAATATGAAAGAGATGAGCACTAAGAATTCTGGTGATATAGGGCTATGTGATAAGAGCAGGAGTTTGAAGGTTGAAGATCTTGAAGGTTGTTCTAAAGAATCTGAAATACTAAGCAGCAGTCTTCAGATCTTGAAGGTTTCTCAATGAAGCATGAAGCATGAAACTCGAGCTCTGAAGCATAGTGGCCAATAAGAGGGGCTTGATACATGGGCGATGATGGGCAGCTTGGAAATGAAGATGAGCAGGATATTTATAGCTGAGAGCTTGAATATAGCCGTTGGAGCTCTGAGCAAGGACAATGAGTTGGCACAAAGTGATTGGCGCGCAGGTGTCCTTTATAGCCGTTGAGGCTCTGATCAAAGATAATGACCTGGCAAAATATGATTGCGTGGAGGTATATAGAGCCATTGGAACTCTGATCAAGATGATGACCTGGCACAATATGATTGGTGCGCAGGTGATTTAGAGCCGTTAGAGACTGAGCATGAAGACCAAATTCAAAAGCTTCTTACAAGGTTGACAGCTTCTTCACTTGAGATATTTCTTTTAAGCGTGTCTCACAATGGTTTTGCTGAGTGTGCTTATTTGTCGTTTGTGCACACCTCAGCATTTTGACTCAATCCAAAAAGCGTATCTTGTCTTGTCGCTTTCCAAGCTTCTAGAATGCGAGATCAGGAGATGGGAATTTGACCAAGGTTGTGTCCGCGCACAAAGGCATTCGTATTGCCGGCGCGGAAGGATGCTGCGCATAGGAAGCATGCGCACCATGCTTGGTCACAAAGATCTCTTCAGAGTTTAGGAATAAGACCTTGAAAACTGAGCAGGGTCAGAAATTGCGCAAGATATCTATGCGCAGTGGCGACCTGCGCAGAGAACATCCTGCGCAGTGAAATGAATCCTGCTTAGGAAATTTCCATCTTTTAAAGCTTCAAGTCCTATAATCTAAGCCTATACTATAAAAGGACTTAGCTAAAATTGAAGTTATAACTTCTTTACATAAGGTCCTAAAGTCCATAAAAATATTCATAGGTGATGGTATCAATCAATTGAATTGATTGATACCATCACCTATGAATATTTTTATGGACTTTAGGACCTTATGTAAAGAAGTTTATAACTTCAATTTTTAGCTAAGTCCTTTTTATAGTATAGGCTTAGATTATAGGACTTGAAGCTTTAAAAGATGGAAAATTTCCTAAGCAGGATTCATTTCACTGCGCAGGATGTTCTCCGCGCAGGTCGCCACTGCGCATAGATATCTTGCGCAGCCCTTGACCCTGCTCAGTTTTTAAGATCTTATTTCCTAAACTTCAAAGAGATCTTTTTGTGACCAAGCATGGTGCGCATGCTGCTCATGCGCTGAATCCATGCGCGCCGGCAATGCGCATGCCTTTTGTGCGCGGACACAACCTTGGTCAAGTTCCTCATCTCCTGATCTCACATTCTAGAAAGTTTGGAAAACGCTTAGAAGATGCACGCTTATTAAAAAGCTGAGGTGTGCACAAACGACAAATCCTGCACACTCAGCATAGCCAACGGTGGAGATGCGCTCAAACATAATATCTCAAGTGAAGACAGCTGTCAACCTTCTAGAAGAAGCTTTTGAATTTGGTCTTCATGCTCAGTCTCCAACGGCTCTAAATCACCTGCGCACCAATCATATTGTGCCAGGTCATCATCTTTGATCAGAGCCCCAACGGCTATAAAGGACAGCTGCGCGCTAATCATGTTGTGCCAGCTCATTGTCCTTGCTCAGAGCTCCAACGGCTATATTCAAGCTCTCAGCTATAAATAGCCTGCTCATCTTCATTTCCAAGCTGCCTTGAAGCTGCCTTCGGATTTAGCCCTTTTCATCGGCCCTTGATCATCATCTTTGATCAAGCTCCTCTTGTTGGCCATTATGCTTCAGAGCTCGAGTTTCATGCTTCAGTGAGAATCCATGAAGATCTGAAGTCTGCTGCTTAGTTTTTCCAGATTCTTTAGAACAGCCTTCAAGATCTTCAAACCTTCAAAACTCCTGCTCATATCACAAAGCCTATATCACCAGAATTCTTGGTGCTCTTCATCTTTCATATTCATAGAGCCAAGAATTTATGTCACACACACCTCTTGAAGCGTTGATCATTTTGATCTAACTTCTTGAGATACACCGGTTTAGTCTAGGATTTGTTCTTCATAGATAATAGATCTTGAGTTAGTATTGAGTTCAAATGTTGTAATTTGTAATACTCTCTCATATAATAAGATCTCCATTAGAAATCCAAGACTAACCATCTTGGTAGAGGATGTAGATCTTTCATCGATCGAACCTCTCCAAATACCGTGTTCATTACTTATTGCATATTCCCTGCTTAACCTTTTATGAACTGCTTTGTTTGATCTTTCAGATTGCCACCCTTTGATGCTATAATTGTTATTGCTCATTTGCCTTAGAATCCCTTTTTGCGCCACTCTTTAGCCTCTCTTAGCGCGTGCGTTTTTATCTCTGCGCAGTATACCCTGCGCAGAGCTGCTTTAAATTTTCCGCTGTGCATTTCACACTCTTGCTGCGCGCTATACTTAGCCAAAATAAGAGTTGTGCGCATCTGCCATTGAATTGCAAAAGGGTTTGAAAAGAATTTTAAAACGCTATTCACCCCCCCTCTAGCGATTTTCACACCCTTGTTGCCCCTTTAGGGACCAACAAGTGGTATCAGAGCGAACACCTTCATAAAACATGTTTCTGTTTTTCAAGCTTAACAGCTCGGGTGCCGATTCAATATGGCTTCAAATCTAGGGCAATGGCTAACTTTTCACTTATTCCTGCGCCTGCTCAAACCTCAGATCAAATTCAGAAAGTTCTCCAAACCTGGTGGATCCTCAAGCAAAGATTCGTATTCTCTCTCAAAAAGACTCAAAGAAAGATGACTTGGTTTACTGCAGAAAGCCAGGACATTACGCTTCAATGCCTCCTTCAAAACTTGAGTACAAGGAAAAGCAACCCTGCGCACAAAGCATCAAAGCAGTGCAGAATGGTTGCTGAGGAAAACTGCGCAGAAAAGGAGCTAAAGACTCGGAGACTTGACACTGAAGACAACGATGCTGATTCTGAGGATGGACTACTCTGCTTAATGGCAAATGCTGACTGATTCAAAAGTTATTTCTGAAATGGAACCTAAGCATGCGCCAAGGACAACCAAAGAAAGATCCCTTCACTCCAGTGGAAACGGGACACTTTCACCAAGCAGACAGAATGACAAGCACCTATCTGCCAGAGCCAACTTGACAGAAGCTGCGTCATCACCAATTCCACAGCCGCGCAAGGAATCTCTCAAAGTGTGCTGATCTTAAAAGATAACCCTGCTGTAGAGCACAAGTTAATGTTTCAATAAGCAGGAAAGATCTACTTCACTACGCTCTCTCAAGCTCAGTTGATATCGACAGTGGATTCTAGACACTACTAGAGATGTCAACACTCTTAAAGGTGCGCACGAAGGAAGAGATCACTCGGTAATATATGGTGACAACAAAAAAGGGCACATAATTGGATTTGGACTAATCATAAAAGATTAAGCCTCAAGCAACCTGCTCTCCATATCATAATTATGAGATAAAGGTCTGGAATGCCATATCACTTCAACGCAATGTTACATCAAAAATGGCGTTTCTGGACTAACTTTGCACACAAGGACTCGTAAGACCAATTTCTAATCTATTTGATCTTACCGCTATAATTTCTATTTACTAATCCTTGTTTTGTAGCAATGAACCTAAGTGAAAGCAGCTAGCAATGGTATAAGCACCATGCCAGCTTAGTAAGCAACCTGAGCAGTTTTCCTCCAGCAAGATTGCTCCAATGTCAAAACGCTTACATCCGCTTCACCTCATATGTTTGGACCGCTCACTACCGCGAAGTTTTGGACCAACCTGTGGTATCTCTAATGATATCCTGGCTGCTCTCCTTCTAAATATCCAAACATAGAAGACATCAATAGAGTTTGACACTTCAATGGAACAGAATTTATGAACAACGATGTCGCTCAATATTGTGAGAACCAACAAGAACCAACAAATCGTATTCTTCACAATTTCTCTGCTGCTGGAGTTCTGCAACAAAATGGCGTTGTGGAAAGAATCACTCGTTGATAGTAGAAGCAGTACTTCTAAATGTATTTATGGGAAGAAGCTGTCATCGGTGCATGCTTTACTCAGAATAAGATTCCTCATCAACAAAGCCTACATCTATACTCCATACGATCTATGGAGAAAGAGAAAGCGCCCAACATTGCTTTCTTCAAGTTCTTTGGCTGCAAACACTATTGAGGTAAAATTCTACGCCAAAGCAGATGAAGGTATTCTCGTTGGGTATGCAAATCATTCTATAAGCTTTTCATGATCTTAATAAAATAAATCTCTAGTCATTTTAGCATTTTAGTATCTATACATGCTACTTTTTAATAAGCATTCTCTCCTTGAGCCACTTTTGGCTCCCAATGATTCTGATGACTCTGCTGAGCTTTTTAGACAGGTGCGCAGTAATTCTATTCCTACGCAGGACATAGATCAAGCAGATTCAGAATCAGTCCATCTCATGCGCATACTATAAATGCTGCGCCTGAAGTTGCAACTCCTGATGCGCAAACACCTCCCTCTGCGCATGATGTTTCTCCACTTCAACAAATCACCTTTGATGATCGTGATGCTGAAGTAAATAAAATACCCATTGATCTTCGTATTCCTATCATCACAATATAGGGATTCGCACATCGAGAGCATCAAACTTTGCGGTGTAGCATTCGTTTATCTCTCATGCCGGATCAAAGAAGATTGATAGAGTGCTCCATATTCTAAGATGAATTGATGCTATGCAAGAAGTGCAAGAAAAGCTCAACCATTATTTAGCACTTCAATGGGTGTTCGGAAACAAGATGGATGGGAATGGATGAATCACAGAATCAAAGCAAGAAAGCTTTGTACGGTCTTAAGCAAGCTCCAAAAGCATGGTATAATACGCTATCAAAATTCCTACTGGAAGAAGGCTTCAAGTGCGGTAAGCATGGTACAATACTAAATCATTTTATTACCAAGCATAATGATCATTCTTTACTTGTTCAAATTATTGTCGATGATATTGTATTTGGTTCTACTAATGAGTCTCTCTGTAAGCACTTTGAAAAGCAAATGAAAAGAAAATTTGAGATGAGCATGATGGGAGAAATCACTTTCCTCCTCGGGCTTAAAATCAATCAATTGAATGATGGCCACCTCGCAAATCAAGTCAAGTACACAAATGACTCAATCAAGAAGTCTGGACTTGAATGCTAAAGCATACGACACTCCAATGGCCACAAGCAACAAATTTAACAGACTTAAAAGGTTATTCAGATGCGGACTACGCAGCGTGCACAATTGATAGGAAGAGCACTAGTGGAACTTGTCATTTCCTTGGAAATCGACTTGTAGCATGGGCAAGCAAGAGACAAGCTGCTGCGTCCATCTCCACTACTGAAGCAGAATATATTGCTGCTGAAAGCTGCTGCTGCCAAATCTTATGGATGAAGCAACAACCTGTGGACTATGGGACTCATGAGTAGAATTGTCCAACCCTCTGCGATAATATGTCCACCATAGCAGTTTTTCAATCCTACCAAGCACTATTATCAAGCTCATCAACATCTAATATCATCTCCTCAAAATTAAAAAGTGATCTCTTGAAAGGAGAAATGGGTATGCTTAATCTTAGCTAACTTGTCCATATGATTTATTGATACTAATGTATTTGCTTGATAAGTGTGCAAAATAGGTTAAGTTTCATGCGCCCTGTGCAACACCTGTGCAAACATCTGTCTGCGCATGAAACAACAGTTCTAAGATTTACAGAATCTCTGCGCTATCAATGCGCTGCGCATGACTATCCATGCGCAAATCATCGTGGACCGCAGGTAAGTGTTCTATTCATTAGATTTTGCACATAGGTCCTTGACTGAAAAGTCAACGCTGAGTCACAAGGGTACTTGTGTAATTGAAAGTTTCCCGCGCTTTTATTTTTTTTTGAATTTTCTTGGGAAATTACCTTCTTACCCTTGCGCATGTCCCATTGTCATTTAATGCAAACTGCGATTGTGACAGCGCCTGCTTTCGTATGCCTGCTCACCATTTAATGAGGAAGGTGATGCGACAGCCGTCAGCCTCTTTTCGCTGACACACGCGCGCGCAAAGACTGCGCACGCGCATTCCCCATTCGACCACGTCACCCTGCTAACGTGCGCCCGTCCTTTCACTGACTCACCATTTATGAGGAAGTCGACTTGACAGTGACCAGCTTAGAACTTCACGCACAGGCGCGCATAGGCCTGCGCACGCGCGTTCCCTTTTGTGACACATGGTATTGCTATCCTGCGCCACTGCACATTTTCTCAACTTTTATTAGCTATCGTGCCCTAACTTCTTAACTTCTCCTTCCCTACTTAAACCGTTTCTCTCTCTACTTCTCTCTTCCCTCTAAATTTTCTCACTCTCCTTCTAACCCCTGCTCTAAACTCTCATCTCTCATTTCCTATTTCGTTATCTTCAACCTCAAACCTTCCTTCTTTCTAAACCATTTCAATGGCTCCTAAGAAAACTAGAACTCAACCAGAAATCATCATCTCCGACTCTTCTTCGCACTCCAACTCTGGAAACTCTCACAAAGAAGAAGTAGAACGACAATTAAGGCATCCAACCGTCAAAGACATGATATGTTTCTCTATAACTCCTTATTTTTCGCCATTGTTGTTCTTGGAGGTCTCAAGACTCCCTTTTTCGATTTCTCCCTGATTTACTGATCATTTTTGAAATCGATCGTTGTGTTGTGTTCGTATTTGCCTGATCTATTATTTCATGTTTTATTTCATGTTCTTAAACATTTTTTATTATTTTATTTAGTCTATTTTTCCCCCCATCTTTGTGCTCTGCGCACAGTTTCCTGCGCATAGCTTTCTGCGCATATAGGTGTATCTATTTCTCTGCGTACACTTTACTATATTTATTTTCTGTGCGCACGATCCCTCTGCGTATGCATTCTTATTTCATGCGCACCCTCTTCCTATTTTCTGCGCATAATTTTGTTTATCATGGAACTTGTGCCAAGGTATATCTGCATTCCTTGCATATGCGCACAGCTCCATAAGCAATAGGCTGTCTAATTCTATCTATTGTTTTACGCAGGGACACGTCTACTTCATTCTGGGTTGGGAACTTATTCAGGCAGATCTCTCTTTAGATGCGATTGGTCGTCATCTGCTTCATCTTCTCAGCACCTCCGGCATTCTTCCATTATTCACTCTTGAGCAATCCTTCATAGTGCCTGCGCTGTTAGATGAATTCTTCAAGACAGCAAGAGTTGTTCCTGCACAACTTGAAGGCAAGACAACTGAAATGATCATGGCCACCGTTCAGCGCTGTGATATAATGGTTCACCCCAATCACATTCGCAGCCTCCTAAACTTCAATGTTGATAGTTCTTCAGTCAACTATGATGAGGCTCATCAAAATGCGCTTGCACAGAAGCTCATTGGCATTTCTTCCCTCAACAAGAAATGGCCAATGTATAATAGAAAGGAATTTGGTGAGGTGATGTATCACCTGTGCACCCTAATTGGAGACTCCCTCAACTGCAAGAATGGAAATAATGGACATTTCATCTCTATGCAGTGGGAATACTGCGCAGCCATCTTCAACGAAGATCAACTAGACTGGCCGCAGATAATATTCAATGAGATTGTGAAGGGGATGACAAGCTATGAGAAGAAGCTAAACGCAGGGAAGACCAAGTACCGAACTCACTGCAGACTGCTAACCAAACTCCTATTGACTTATGGTGAATTGGCCACCTATGTTGAAGAAAAGTCAATCAAGAAGCAGTCTTGCGACGCAAAGTACTATTCCAGAGTACACCTTCAGAATTTGCGCAGTGAGATAGGCAACGCCGATTACTATGAAATCTGGCTGTCTGATGCCGCTCCCAACAAGGAACCCTGGATAGGCCCAATTCCTGTGGTCAAATCCAAGAAGAGTGCAGGGCGATCTACAACGGATGCTGCGCAAGAGACCGCAGAAGATGCGTACAATCGCAAGGGAAAGGGCATTGCTCCACCCAGTAGCAAAAAGCTCAAGGATATTCCTTTGGTTCAATCCACCAAAGGTATTTCTATCAAAGAGGCAGATCCTACCAGCATTCCAGCGCCTGCTCCCTCAAAGCTAACCACTATGAAGCGCAAGGCTGCTTTCCGTGGTGATTCAGATGATAATGTTGTTGAGGGGGAGCAGATGCACAAAGCCTCTCAAGAAGCCATCCCCAGTGCTGATATCGCACATACCTCTTCTCGTCTCAAACAGAAGGTGCGCAGCAGTGCTAAAGGATTGAAGAAGCGCCGCACTAGTTCCGCAGCCACCGACAGCAGTGATTCTTCTCCAGTTCAACCTCCATCTTCAGCCCCTGAGACTCCTACCTCTTCAGCTGAGCTGCGCCAGATCGTGCAGAGCCTGCATTCTGTTCAAGCGAATCAAGTCGCTACGCAGCTGCATCTTAATCAACTTCTTACTGCTCAAACTGCTTTATTATATCGTCTTGATATGCAGCGTTTGGAGATTGATACCATTAAGGGGGAGAAAGCTGCCAAAGAAGAAGTAAAGGCAAAGGAAAGCACGGAGAGTGCTAAAGCAAAGGCAAGTCCATCTGAGCCTGCGCAAGAAAAAGTTCCTATCACTTTGGAACATCTTATCCTGGACTCCCTGAAATCCATCAGCGCTCAGCTTGAAAATGTCAGCGCACAACTCAAAAATGTGTGCACCTTTGGAGCGCTTGATGGTGGACTCAGGGACATTCTGAAAAAGCTCAAGAAAACCCTTGCAGATGGGTTACATAGAGGATTTGATGACCTTCAAGTTCAGATGGTGGCTCAGATAGAGAAGATTGAACAAGGAGGCTCTGCGCATAATATTGAAGAAGTGCGTCGATGCATTGCTAAGTCCATGACAGATTTTTCCGTGGCGTTCAACGACAAATTTCACTACGCAATGTTAGACATTCAAGCAAGCGTCAACACTCAGCGCCTCCATACCGATTCAAGATTAGAAGCTACGCAAACTGCCATCCTGACGGACAGCAGAGCAAGGTTCAGAGAACTAGTGGATGACAACGCTGATATGCGCAGAGGAATGAACACTTATGTTGGAAAAGCTGTGGAGTTCCAGGACAAATTTCAAAATTTAAAGGTGGAACTCATGAACAAATTCAACGGTCTTCAGAATGAGATGCGCGAAGCCCTGCAACGGATCAACTAAGATTAGATTTCTTCTGTAAGTATTTTGTTAGTTTTTTTTTGGAACCTTTTTGATTCTCGTTGCGCAGTATGTTTTTATGCGCTTTTATTTTGTGCGCTCCTGTTTTTGTGCGCACCTCTTTTGATTTTCCTCTTTAAAACTTGTAATCTGTAACAGTCAATCCTTCAAAGTTTTAATGAGAAGAATGCATCATTAAGCTTTCACAAAACCTTGTTCAATTCAAATCATTCGTTTGTGGAACAATGAATGCACTATTACTTAAACTCATGCGCATAATCTTAACTGCTCATGTCTTCTACGCATGATGTTTAAACACTCAGTTTAAACGCATACTTAAAACTTCATCTCACATTATTTGTATGCTCTGAATGACATTTCTATCTTTCCTATCTTGTAAGTTTTTTATCTTTTGGATAGATTAGAAATCTATAGCACTGGCTAGTGTGTGCATTGACTTGAGGCATGATTTACCATTCTCATTCTTATGGACATGTTATTATCAAGTACAATGAATTGCCTTTGCTATAGTAGGTAATGGCATCAATCATTTAGGGGGAGATTGTTGGGTATGCTTATCACTTAACCCTCCTACATTTGTTAGAATTGATTGATACCATCACCTATGATTATTTTTATGGACTTTAGGACCTCATGTATAGAAGTTTATAACTTCAATTTTTAGCTAAGTCCTTTTTATAGTATAGGCTTAGATTATAGGACTTGAAGCTTTAAAGATGGAAGATTTCCTAAGCAGGATTCGTTTCACTGCGCAGGATGTTCTCTGCGCAGATCGCCACTGCGCATAGATATATTGCGCAGCCCTTGACCCTGCTCAGTTTTTAAGATCTTATTTCCTAAACTTCAAAGAGATCTTTTTGTGACCAAGCATGGTGCGCATGCTGCTCATGCGCTGAATCCATGCGCGCCGGCAATGCGCATGCCTTTTGTGCGCGGACACAACCTTGGTCAAGTTCCTCATCTCCTGATCTCACATTCTAGAAAGTTTGGAAAACGCTTAGAAGATGCACGCTTATTAAAAAGCTGAGGTATGCACAAACGACAAATCCTGCACACTCAGCATAGCCAACGGTGGAGATGCGCTCAAACATAATATCTCAAGTGAAGACAGCTGTCAACCTTCTAGAAGAAGCTTTTGAATTTGGTCTTCATGCTCAGTCTCCAACGGCTCTAAATCGTCTGCGCACCAATCATATTGTGCCAGGTCATCATCTTTGATCAGAGCCCCAACGGCTATAAAGGACAGCTGCGCGCTAATCATGTTGTGCCAGCTCATTGTCCTTGCTCAGAGCTCCAACGGCTATATTCAAGCTCTCAGCTATAAATAGCCTGCTCATCTTCATTTCCAAGCTGCCTTTGAAGCTGCCTTCGGATTTAGCCCTTTTCATCGGCCCTTGATCATCATCTTTGATCAAGCTCCTCTTGTTGGCCATTATGCTTCAGAGCTCGAGTTTCATGCTTCACTGAGAATCCATGAAGATCTGAAGTCTGCTGCTTAGTTTTTCCAGGTTCTTTAGAACAGCCTTCAAGATCTTCAAACCTTCAAAACTCCTGCTCATATCACAAAGCCTATATCACCAGAATTCTTGGTGCTCTTCATCTTTCATATTCATAGAGCCAAGAATTTCTGTCACACACACACCTCTTGAAGCGTTGATCATTTTGATCTAACTTCTTGAGATACACCGGTTTAGTCTAGGATTTGTTCTTCATAGATAATAGATCTTGAGTTAGTATTGAGCTCAAATGTTGTAATTTGTAATACTCTCTCATATAATAAGATCTCCATTAGAAATCCAAGACTAACCATCTTGGTAGAGGATGTAGATCTTTCATCGATCGAACCTCTCCAAATACCGTGTTCATTACTTATTGCATATTCCCTGCTTAACCTTTTATGAACTGCTTTGTTTGATCTTTCAGATTGCCACCCTTTGATGCTATAATTGTTATTGCTCATTTGCCTTAGAATCCCTTTTTGCGCCACTCTTTAGCCTCTCTTAGCGCGTGTATTTTTATCTCTGCGCAGTATACCCTGCGCAGAGCTGCTTTAAATTTTTCGTTGTGCATTTCACACTCTTGCTGCGCGCTATATACTTAGCCAAAATAAGAGTTGTGCGCATCTGCCATTGAATTGCAAAAGGGTTTGAAAAGAATTTTAAAACGCTATTCACCCCCCCCCCCCTCTAGCGATTTTCACACCCTTGTTGCCCCTTTAGGGACCAACACATACCCAACAATCTCCACCTAAGTGATTGATGCCATTACCTACTATAGCAAAGGCAATTCATTGTACTTGATAATAACATGTCCATAAAAATGTGAATGGTAAATCATGCCTCAAGTCAATGCACACACTAGCCAGTGCTATAGATTTCTAATCTATCCAAAAGATTAAAAACTTACAAGATAGGAAAGATAGAAATATCATTCAGAGCATACAAATAATGTGAGATGAAGTTTTAAGTATGCGTTTAAACTGAATGTTTAAACATCATGCGTAGAAAACATGAGCAGTAAAGATTATGCGCATGAGTTTAACTAATAATGCATTCAATGTTCCACAAACGAATGGTTTGAATTGAACAAGGTTTTTGTGAAAGCTTAATGATGCATTCTTCTCATTAAAACTTGAAGGATTGACTGTTACAGAGTACAAGCTTTTAAAGAGGAAAAACAAAAGAGGTGCGCACAAAAACAAAAGCGCACGAAATAAAAGCGCATAAAACATACTGCGCAACGAGAATCAAAAAGTCAAAGAAAAACTAGCAAAATACTTACAAAATAAATCTAATCTATGTTGATCCGTTGCAGGGCTTCGCGCATCTCATTCTGAAGACCGTTGAACTTGTTCATGAGTTCCACCTTTAAATTTTGAAATTTGTCCTGGAACTCAACAGCTTTGCCAACATAAGTGTTCATGCCTCTGCGCATATCAGCATTGTCATCCACTAGCTCTCTGAACTTTGCTCTGCTGTCCGTCAGGATGGCAGTCTGCGTAGCTTCTAGTCTTGTGTCGGTATGGAGGCGCTGAGTGTTGACGCTGGCTTAAATATCTAGCATTGCGTAGTCCATCTTGTCGCTGAACGCAGAAGAAAAATCTGTCATGGACTTAGCAATGCATCTACGCACTTCTTCAATATTATGCGCAGAGCCTCCTTGTTCAATCTTCTCCATCTGAGCTTGAAGATCATCAAATCCTCTAAGTAACCCATCTGCGAGGGTTTTCTTGAGCTTTTTTAGTATGTCCCTGAGTCCACCATCAAACGCCCCAAGGGTGCACACATTTTTTAGTTGTGCGCTGACATTTTCGAGCTGGGCGCTGATGGTTCTCAGGGAGTCCAGGATAAGATGATCCAAAGTGATAGGAACTTTTTCTTGCACAGGCTCAGATGAACTTGCCTTTGCCTCCGTCTTAGCACTCTCCGTGCTTTCCTTTGCCTTTGCTTTTGCTTCCTCTTTTGCCGCTTTCTCCCCCTTAATGGTATCAATCTCCAAACGCTGCATATCAAGACGATACAATAAGGCAGTTTGAGCAGTAAGGAGTTGATTCAGCTGCAGCTGCGTAGCGACTTGATTCGCTTGAACAGAATGCAAGCTTTTTACAATCTAGCGCAGCTCAGCTGAAGAGGAAGTAGGAGTCTCAGGGGCTGAAGATGAAGGTTGAACTGGAGAAAGATCACTGCTGTCAGAGGCTGCGGAACTAGTGCGGCGCTTCTTCAATCCTTTTGCGCTGCTGCGCACCTTCTGCTTTAGACGCGAAGAGATATGTGCGATATCAGCACTGGGGATGGCTTCTTGAGAAGCTTCGTGCATTTGCTCCCCCTCAACTGCAGCATCATCTGAGTCACCACGAAAATCAGCCTTGCGCTTCATTGTGGTTGGCTTTGAGGGAGCAGGAGCTGGATTGCTGGTAGGATCTGCCTCTTTGAATGAAATCCCTTTGGTGGATTGAACCAAAGGAATGTCCTTGAACTTTTTGCCACTGGGTGTAGCAATGCCCTTCCCCTTGCGATTGTACGCATCTTCTGCGGTTTCTTGCGCAGCATCAGGTGTAGATCTTCCTGCACTCTTTTTGGACTTGGCCACAGGAATTGGGCCTATCCAAGGTTCCTTGTTGGGAGCAGAATCAGACAGCCAAATTTCATAGTATTCAGCGTTACCTATCTCACTGCGCAAATTCTGGAGATGTACTCTGGAGTAGTACTTTGCGTCGCAAGACTGCTTCTTGATTGACTTTTCTTCAACATAGATGGCCAGTTCACCATAAGTCAATAAGAGTTTGGTTAGCAATCTGCAGTGAGTTCGGTATTTGGTCTTCCCTGCGTTCAGCTTCTTGTCATAGCTTGTCATTCCCTTCACAATCTCATTGAAGATAATCTGCGGCCAGTCGAGTTGATCTTCGTTGAAGATGGCTGCGCAGTATTCCCACTGCTTTGAGATGAAATGTCCATTATTTCCATTCTTGCAGTTGAGGGAATCTCCAATTAGGGTGCACAGGTGATACATCACCTCACCAAATTCCTTTCTGTTATACATTGGCCACTTCTTGTTTAGAGAAGGAATGCCAATGAGCTTCTGTGCAAGTGTATTTTGGTGAGCCTCATCATAGTTGACTGAAGAACTATCAACGTTGAAGTTTAGGAGGCTGCGAATGTGGTTAGGATGAACCATTATATCACTGCGCTGTACAGTGGCTATGATCATTTCTGTTGGCTTGCCTTCAAGTTGTGCCGGAACAACTCTTGCTGTCTTGAAGAATTCATCTACCAGCGCAGGCACTATGAAGGATTGATCAAGAGTGAATAAAGGAAGAATGCCAAAGGAGCTGAGAAGGTGAAGCAGACGACGACCAATTGCATCTAAAGAAAGATCTGCCTGAATAAGTTCCCAACCAGGTATGAAGTAAACGTGTCCCTGCGTAAAACAATGAATAGAATTAGACAACCTATTGCACATGGAGTTGTGTGCATGTGCAAATAATGCAGATATACCTTGGCACAAGTTCCATGATAAGCAAAAATATTTATGCGCAGAAAATAGGAAGAGGATGCGCATAAAATAAGAATGCATACGCAGAGGGATCGTGCGCACAGAGAATAAATACTAGTAAAGAAGTGTGCGCAGAGAATTAGATAAAACTATATGCGCATAAAAACTACGCGCAGAACACAAATGCTTGGGGATAAAATAATAGACCAAATAAATAAATAAAAAATAAGAAAGAATATTTAAGAATATGAAGACCATCCAAGAACACCGAAAAACAAAAGTTGACAAAATTCAACAAAAATGCATCGAAATGACGGCATGAACAGGACGAAGTCAACCATGTAAAAAGTATAGTCAACAACATTAAAACAGACCCAGAAATTCAGAAAAACGGTTCGTCTGCCAAGGAAGTTACGGAGCACAGAAATTGACGAAAAACACATGTAACGACCATTGATCATGAAATAAACTATATGAAAGAATAGATCAGGAAATACGAATACAACACAACGATCGATTTAAAAAATGATTAACAAACAAGAGAGAAATCGAAAAAGGGAGTATTGAGACCTCCAAGAACAACAATGGCGGAAAAAATAAGGAGTTATAGTGAAACATACCATGTCTTTGACGGTTGGATGCCTTGATTGTTGTTCTACTTCTTCTTCGTGAGAGTTCCCAGGATTGGGGTGAGAGGAGGAGTCGGAGATGATGATTTCGGGTTGAGTTTTGGTTTTCTTAGGTGCCATTAAAATGGTTTGAGAAGAAAAAATGAGATTGAAGATAAAGAACATGAGATGTAATATGATGGTTTAGAGCAGAGGTTAGAAAGAGAGTGAGAAAGAATTTAGAGAGAAGAGAGAAGTAGAGAGAGAAACGGTTTAAGTAGGGAAGGAGATGTTAGGCGCACGATAGCTGAGAAATATTTGAGAAAATGTGCAGTGGCGCAGGATAGCAATACCACGTGTCACAAAAGGGAACGCGCGTGCGCAGGCCTATGCGCGCGTGTGCGTGTGAAGTTCTAAGCCGGTCACTGTCAAGTCAACTTCCTCATAAATAGTGAGTCAGTGAAAGGAAGGGCGCACGTTAGCAGGGTGACGTGGCCGAATGGGGGACGCGCGTGCGAAGACTTTGTGCGCGCGTGTGTCAGCGAAGAGAGGCTGACGGCTGTCGCATCACCTTCCTCATTAAATGGTGAGCAGACATTCGTGAGGTGCGCTGTCATTAATTGCAGTTTGCATTAAATGACAATGGGACATGCGCAGGGGTAAAAAGGTAATTTCCCAAAAAAATTCAAAAATAAAAGGCGCGGGAAAATTTAATTTACACAAGTACCCTTGTGACTCAGCGTTCACTTTTCAGTCAAGGACCTATGTGCAAAATCTAATGAATAGAACACTTACCTGCGATCCACGATGATTTGCGCATGGTTAGTCATGCGCAGCGCATTGATAGCGCATAGATTCTATAAATCTCGGAACTGTTGTTACATGCGCAGACATTTGTTTCGCAGGAGTTGCGCAGGGCGCATGAAACTTAACCTATTTTGCACACTTATCAAGCAAATACATTAGTATCAATAGATCATATGGACAAGTTAGCTAAGATTAAGCATGCCCATTTCTCCTTTCAAGAGACCACTTGTTAATTCTTGAGGAGAAGATATTAGATGTTGATGAGCTTGGTATTAGTGCTTGGCAGGTTTGGAAACTGATATGGTGGACATTCTCGCAGAGAATTGGACAATTCTCTTCATTAATCCCATAGTCCACAGATTGTTGCTTCATCCATAAGATTTGGCAGCAGCAGCTTCCAGCAGCAATATATTCTGCTTCAGTAGTGGAGATGGACACAGCAGCTTGTCTCTTGCTTGCTCATGCTATAAGTCGATTTCTAAGGAAATGACATGTTCCACTTGTGCTTTTCCTGTCAATGGTGCACGCTGCATAGTCCGCATCTGAATAACCTACAAGTTTAAAGTTCGAATCTTTGGTGTACCAAAGTCCAAGGTTAACAGAGCCAAAAGTATATCTAATACATTTTACAGCAGTTAAGTGCGCTTCTCTAGGGTCCGCTTGATAGCGCACACAGACACAAACACTAAACATAATATCTGGCCTACTTGCAGTAAGATAAAGGAGAGAGCCAATCATACCTCGATATAAAGTTTGATCAACTTTCTTACCTTTCAAGTCTTTGTCAAGTTTGTTGCCCGTGGCCATTGGAGTGTCGTATGCTTTAGCATTCTAAAGTCCAAATTTCTTGATTAAGTCCCTTGTGTACTTGGCTTGATTTATGAAGATGCCATCATTCAATTGCTTGATTTGAAGCCCGAGGAAGAATGTGAGTTCTCCCATCATGCTTATCTCAAGCTTGCTTTTCATAAGCTTCTCAAAGCGCTTACAAAGTAACTCATTAGTAGAACCAAATATAATATCATTGACATAAATTTGAACAAGTAAAGAATGATCATTATACTTAGCAATAAAAAGAGTTGTATCGATTTTACCGCGCTTGAAGCCTTTCTCTAGTAGGAATTTGGATAGCGTATCGTACCATGCTCTTGGAGCTTGCTTAAGTCCATACAAAGCTTTTTGAAGCTTGAAGACGTGATTTGGAAATCTGCTATCTTCAAATCCAGGTGGTTGTGCTACGTAGACCGTCTCTTGGAGTTCACCGTTGAGAAATGCGCTCTTCACATCCATTTGATAAAGCTTTCTTCACATCCATTTGATAAAGCTTGAATTTCTTGTGAGAGGCATAAGCTAAGAAAATTCTTATAGCTTCAAGTCTTGCTACAGGCGCAAATGTTTCATCGTAGTCGATTCCTTCCTTTTGCCTATAGCCTTGCGCAACCAACCTTGCTTTGTTTCTTGTGATGCTTCCATTCTCATCCATCTTGTTTCCTAACACCTATTGAAGCGCTAAATATTGGATGAGCTTTTCTTGCACTTCTTGCATAGCATCGATCCATCTTAAAACATGGAGCACTCTATCAATCTTCTTTGATCCGACATGAGAGATAAACGAATGCTACACCGCAAAGTTTGATGCTCTCGATGTGCGAACCCCTACATATAAGTGATAGGAATACGAAAACCAATGGGTATTTCATTTGCTTCAGCACCAAAATCATCAAAGGTGATTTGCTGAAGTGGAGAAACATCATGCGCAGGAGGAGGTGTTTGCGCATCAGGAGTTGTGAGTTCAGGCGCAGCATTTGGAGTATACGCATGAGATGGACTGATTCTGATTCTGCTTGATCTACATTCTGCGTAAGAACAGTGTTACTGCGCACCTGTCTAAAAAGCTCAGCAGAGGCATCAGAATCATTTGGAGCCAAATATGGCTCAAGGAGAGAATGTACGTCAAATGTAACATGTACAGATACTCTATATAGTAACTAGAGATTTATTCTATTATGATCATGAAAAGCGTATAGAATGATTGGTATACCCAACGAGAATACCTTCATCTGCTTTGGCGTCGAATTTACCTCTATTGCGTTTGCAGCTAAAGAGCTTGAAGAAAGCAATGTTGGGCGCTCTTTCTCTCCATAGATCGTATGGAGTATTGATGTAGGCTTTGTTGATGAGGGATCTTTATTCTGAGTAAAACATGCACCGTTGGCAGCTTCTTTCCAGAAATGCATTAGAAGTACTGCTTCTATTATCATTGTCTATCCATCCTCAATCAACGAGAGATTCTTTCCACAACGCCATTTTGTTGCGGAACTCCAGCAACAGAGAAATTGTGAAGAATACCATTTGTTGGTTCTTGTTGGTTCTCACAATATTGAGCGACATCGTTGTTCATAAATTCTGTTCCGTTGAAGTGTCGGACTCTATTGGTGTCTTCTATGTTTGGAGATTTAGAAGGAGAGCAGCCAGGATATCATAGAGATACCACAGGTTGGTCCAAAGCTTAGCGGTAGTGAGTGGTCCAAACATATGAGGTGAAGCGGATGTAAGCGTTTCGACATTGGAGCAATCTTGCTGGAGGAAAGCTGCTCAGGCTGCTTACTAAGCTGGCATGGTGCTTATACCATTGCTAGCTGCATTCACTTAAGCTCATTGCTACAAAACAAGGATTAGTAATAGAAATTATAGCGGTAAGATCAATAGATTAGAAATTGGTCTTACGAGTCCTTGTGAGCAAAGTTAGTCCAGAAACGCCATTTTTGATGTAACAGTGCGTTGAAGTGATATGGCATTCCAGACCTTTATCGCATAATTGATATGGAGAGCAGGTTGCTTGAGACTGTCTTTTATGATTAGTCCAAATCCAATTATGTGCCATTTGTTGTTGTCACCATATATTACTGAGCGATCTCTTCCTTCATGCACATCTTTTAAGAGTGTTGACATCTCCAGTAGTGTCTAGAATCCACTATCGATATCAACTGAGCTTGAGAGGGCGCAGTGAAGTAGATCTTTTCTGCTTTTTGAAACATTGACTTGCGCTCTACAGCAGAGTTATCATTTAAGATCAGCAGGCACTTTAAGAGATTCCTTGCGCGGATGCGGGGTTGGTGATGACACAGCTTCTGTCAGGTTAGCTCTGGCAGATAGGTACTTGCCATTCTGTCTGCTTGGTGAAGGTATCCCATTTCCACTAGAGTGAAGGGACCTTTCTTGATTGCCCGTGGCGCATGCTCAGGTTCCATTTCAGAAACAACTTTTGAATCATTGTCAGCATTTGCCACTAAGCAGAGCAGTCCATCCTCAGAGTCAGCATCGTTGTCTTCAGTGTCAAGTCTCCGAGTCCTTAGCTCCTTTTCTGCGCAGTTCTCTTCAGCAGCCATTCCGCACTGCTTAGATGCTTTGTGCGCAGGGTTGCTTTTCCTCGTACTCAAATTTTGGAGTAGGCATTGAAGCAAAATGCCCTGGCTTTCTGCAGATGAAGCAGACCAAGTCATCTTTCTTTGAGTCTCTAAGAGAGAATGCGAAGTTTTGCTTGAGGATCCACCAAGTTTGGAGAACTTTCTGAATTTGATCTGAGGTTTGAGCAGGCGCAGGAATATGTGAAAAGTTAGCCATTGCCTAAGATTTTTGAAGCCATCTTGAATCGGCACCCAAGCTGTTAAGCTTGAAAAACAAAACAAGTTTTATGAAGGTGTTTTCTCTGATACCACTTGTTGGTCCCAAAGGGGCAACAAGGGTATGAAAAATGCTAGAGGGGGGGGGGGGGTGAATAGCGTTTTGAAATTCTTTTCAAACCCTTTTGCAATTCAATGGCAGATGCGCACAACTCTTATTTTGGCTAAGTATAGCGCGCAGCAAGAGTGTGAAATGCACAGCGAAAATTTAAAGCAGCTCTGCGCAGGGTATACTGCGCAGAGATAAAAACGCACGCGCTAAGTATGAGGCTAAAGAGTGGCGCAAAAAGGATTCTAAGGCAAATGAGCAATAACAATTACAGCATCAAAGTATAGCGATCTGTAAGATCAAACAAAGTAGTTCATAAATAGTTAAGCAGGAAATATGCAGTAAATATAATGAACACGCTATTTGGAGAGGTTCGATCGATGAAAGATCTACATCCTCTACCAAGATGGTTAGTCTTGGATTTCTAATGGAGATCTTATTAAATGAGTGAGTATTACAAATTACAACATTTGAGCTCAATACTAACTCAAGATCTATTATCTATGATGAACAAATCCAAGACTAAACCGGTGTATCTCAAGAAGTTAGATCAAAATGATCAAAGCTTCAAGAGGTGTGTGTGTGACAGAAATTCTGGGCTCTATGAATATGAAAGATGAAGAGCACCAAGAATTCTGGTGATATAGGGCTATGTGATAAGAGCAGGAATTTGAAGGTTTGAAGATCTTGAAGGCTGTTCTAAAGAATCTGGAAATACTAAGCAGCAGTCTTCAGATCTTCAAGGTTTCTCAATGAAGCATGAAACTCGAGCTCTGAAGCATAGTGGCCAATAAGAGGGGCTTGATCAATGGGCCGATGAATGGGCAGCTTGGAAATGAAGATGAGCAGGATATTTATAGCTGAGAGCTTGAATATAGCCGTTGGAGCTCTGAGCAAGGACAATGAGTTGGCACAAAGTGATTGGCGCGCAGGTGTCCTTTATAGCCGTTGAGGCTCTGATCAAAGATAATGACCTGGCACAATATGATTGGTGCGCAGGTATATAGAGCCGTTGGAACTCTGATCAAGATGATGACCTGGCACAATATGATTGGTGCGCAGGTGATTTAGAGCCATTGGAGACTGGGCATGAAGACCAAATTCAAAAGCTTCTTCTAGAAGGTTGACAGCTGTCTTCACTTGAGATATTTCTTTTAAGCGTGTCTCCACCAATGGTTTTGCTGAGTGTGCTTATTTTGTCGTTTGTGCACACCTCATCATTTTGACTCAATCCAAAAAGCGTAGCTTGTCTTGTCACTTTCCAAGCTTCTAGAATGCGAGATCAGGAGATGAGGAATTTGACCAAGGTTGTGTCCGCGCACAAAGGCATTCGTATTGCCGGCGCGCAAGGATGCTGCGCATGGGAAGCATGCGCACCATGCTTGGTCACAAAGATCTCTTCAGAGTTTAGGAATAAGACCTTGAAAACTGAGCAGGGTCAGAAATTGCGCAAGATATCTATGCGCAGTGGCGACCTGCGCAGAGAACATCCTGTGCAGTGAAATGAATCCTGCTTAGGAAATTTTTGATCTTTTAAAGCTTCAAGTCCTATAATCTAAGCCTATACTATAAACAGGACTTGGCTAAAAATTGAAGTTATAAACTTCTTTACATGAGGTCCTAAAGTCCATAAAAATATTCATAGGTGATGGTATCAATCAATTCTAACAAATGTAGGAGGGTTAAGTGATAAGCATACCCAACAATCTCCCCCTAAATGATTGATGCCATTACCTACTATAGCAAAGGCAATTCATTGTACTTGATAACAACATGTCCATAAAAATGTGAATGGTAAATCATGCCTCAAGTCAATGCACACACTAGCCAGTGCTATAGATTTCTAATCTATCCAAAAGATTAAAAACTTACAAGATAGGAAAGATAGAAATATCATTCAGAGCATACAAATAATGTGAGATGAAGTTTTAAGTATGCGTTTAAACTGAATGTTTAAACATCATGCGTAGAAAACATGAGCAGTAAAGATTATGCGCATGAGTTTAAGTAATAATGCATTCAATGTTCCACAAACGAATGGTTTGAATTGAACAAGGTTTTTGTGAAAGCTTAATGATGCATTCTTCTCATTAAAACTTGAAGGATTGACTGTTACAGAGTACAAGCTTTTAAAGAGGAAAAACAAAAGAGGTGCGCACAAAAACAAAAGCGCACGAAATAAAAGCGCATAAAACATACTGCGCAACAAGAATCAAAAAGTCAAAGAAAAACTAGCAAAATACTTACAAAAGAAATCTAATCTATGTTGATCCGTTGCAGGGCTTCGCGCATCTCATTCTGAAGACCACGTCAAGGCCTTTTTGATGGTGAGTCAATAAAGGAAATTAACTAAATTAATACACCTCATGTTAATGGCCACGTCAAGGCCTTTTTGATGTCAACCTTGGGATGACCCATTTCATATACGGGTCCCACAACTTAACCATCCCAATCCGTCCCACATTTTCTTTATTTTATTTTTTTTTCGATCCGTCCCAAAACGTCGTGCTTAATTTCAGGATATACCAACTGTCAAGCCTCGAAAAATAGACTCTCAATTTTCAACTTATTTGGGCTTGAGTGATGTTTTTCATCACTACTCTTGAAACCGGAGACTAAAAGAAAAACAAATTTTCCTTTCATCCACGCAATCACTACTAAGAGTTACACAACTCTTCACATCGAAAAACTATCTCAACTAAAACTTCAAGACTTCAAGAGTTATAAGAACTCTTGTAATGAAATAAAATAAAACTCTTGGGACTATTCTAAGAGTTTTCAACACTAATACACCACTAAGCCATACATATGGCCAGGGGCGGACCTACCCTATGGCTATTGGGGGCAATGGCCCCCTTTGTTTTTAGAAAAAAATAAAAAATAAAAAAAATTACTAGTATAATTTTTTTGAAGATTTGGAATATTAGTGCAATATTTTAGACTTTGCCCCCCTTTGTTTAAAAAAATAAATGCATTAGTATTTATTTTTGCCCCCTTTAAATGTGTTATGCCATTTTGCCCCCTTTGTGAAAAATTCCTGGGTCCGCCCCTGCATATGGCATTACACAAATACAATTTAAACTTTCCATTCTATAACAACTTAGGTCTAACACATTAGAGCACTACCCATTTGATTTTCCCTTCTATCCTCACTTGACGTTTTGATCTTCTATAGCTAGACGTTTCCTGTTTCAACTAAAATGTGAATGATGGAGGGAAATTTGGTAAAGTGACTATCTTTCAGAGACGGAGTGAATATGCTTTTGTTGTAATGACGGGTCTAGATTTGCTGAATAATAGTATGTGAAACCGTCTAAAGAACAATTCTTGTAATTTAAATCGGAAAATCACTTTATACCAAAAATCAAGAGACGTGGTTTCCCTTTTCGCTCGCTACAACATAACCACCACGACAACGATTTTAAATCTAATTTTAAAATATTTTTTGTTTGATGGGACTCACTTGTCATACTCACAACAACTATCTACTTACTATTCTCTCCTAGCTTTCTATATCTTACCTTACTTTTATACTCACAACACCTGACAAAATAGAAGCAAAACTAAATATTTGGAGTTTAAGTATGGTAGGATTGAAAGCAAGGAGGCAAATGCGATCACCTTACTAGATGAGAAGATTATTCAATGCTCAGATTTTTTTTTTCGATATCTTGGATCTATAATCCAAAAGTTAAGAGAATCGGATGGAGTTGTGACTCACGTAATTGAAGCAAATTGGTTGAAGTGAAAGAGTGCCACATAATTTCTATATGATCCCAGAATACCCCCATAGATCTTTAGTTTTGAGCCAAATTTGAGCAAACTGGAGACCCTTAGTTGCCAAATTTGAGACATCAAACCCACTCTACGAGTGCTCTACGACACAACCAAACTCTAGACCGTTATTTATTTTGTAATATGCCGGGTCAACTCGTAAAGATTAGATTCAACAAACACAACCTTCTCTTAAAGATTAAAACTGTAAGCTATAAGCAAGTTTGTAGCTATTGTTTTTGACATATATAAAGCATTCAATCTATACTAATTTTTGGACTTCAACAATAATCAGTTGACCAAGTATGAGTCAACTCTCCAGAAATGGTCATCAGTTAGATTACTTCAACAATAATCAGTTGACCAAGTATTCCAAATTCTCCGGTATGAAAACCAAAACAAACACCAGCAACAGACAGACAATGTAAATCCAACTGTAGACTATAAAGCCTAATGAAGTCCAAATTGAACTACGAGTAAATCAATATATGTAAATATTGCTCTTGACAGTATAATCTGAATCAAATGAGAAATGCTCTATAAGCATAATGAAGTCTAATTGAACTACGAGTAAATCAATATATGTAAATTTTGCTCTTGACAATATTAACGGAATCAAATGAGAAATGCTCTTTGGCAAATTCATTACCGTTTCGTTAAGTTTAAAAATGGCCAACCACCAAAGCATTATATATATAACATAAAAAGGACTCGAGAAATGCCTCGACTTCAGTATTATTTCCCAGTGTTCCGGGTTCTTCATAGCAGCTCTATAGTGTTCAGTTTGTACAGCATACCAGAATGGCATCCACTTGAATCAAGATGTACAATGATTCTGATGGTGCACTTTGTGGGGCCAAGCATATTGAAAATCCCTCATTCAATCTTCTGCATCAAAAAAAATCCATTGTCCTTCACCCACCCTAGTTCACAGAAAGTGTCAGATTGAGAAGAGGGGTCCATAAAGTGAGTCAGTTCATACATATATATGTATATGTATATGTAATAATGTATATGTATATCATGTATTCCCACTGTCCTCTAACAATGTGCACAAAATGAAAGATGCACGGGAATTAAGGAATGAATAGTAGTAGATGGTTGATGTGAGTAAAAAAAGTAAGGTAGGAGAGAGAAAGTGTGGTAGGGAATAGTAGTGGATAGTTATTGTGAGTATGACAAGTGAGTCTCATTGAATAAAGAAATATAGAAACTTTCCATTTTAGGAAAGTTTGACTTATCAATGAGACACCCAAAATGGAAGTTTGTGCACATTGTTATGAGACGGAGGGAGTATATGTATATGTGTATATATATATACATACACATGCATATGAGTGTGTGTATACACACACGTGCGCGCACACACATATATACACACACACATAATGAGCACAAGCAAAATCTGTCTTGAATAAAAGAATGTAGAAGAATGTGAAAAGGTCACAATTCACAAACAGAATATAAAAATGCTCTGTTGGACCATATTGAAATATTCCCCTGTTGATGTCATTATTTACTAGTAGTAGTCATCCAATAAGGACTTTTGGTAACATTTAGTATATAAGCACACTAATTTCAAGTCGAGTACCACCTCAATCTCTAATACTCAATTTTCAACTAAACTGTTTTATTTTCACACCACATATAGGTAGGTTATATATTTGCAGTCTCATTGAAATAATTTCCAAACACTAATATCTAAGAATATTATCTCAACCAGAGAGAATTTCAAGAAAATGTTCAGGATACAAACCCTTTTCTTTTTCATGATCATGTTAATCTTTAACGAAAACCTCTTTGCTGCCACACCAACTGGTGTCTTGGACACGAAAGAATCCGATTACCTTGCCCTGCTGGCTATCAAGTCAACGATTGTTGACCCTGAAGGTGCTCTTGGCTCCTGGAATGCTTCTTCCCATTTCTGCCAATGGGAAGGTGTGACATGTGATCAACGGCACAAGCGAGTCAACTCTTTAGATCTTTCCTCCAGGGGTCTGACCGGTTCTTTGTCTCCGTTTGTAGGAAATCTAAGCTTCCTCAGGGGGTTAAGACTTACAAATAACACACTCGAAGGCGTTATTCCTAAAGAAATAGGGCGTTTATTCAGATTGGAGCTACTATTATTGAACAATAATTCCTTTCAAGGTAATGTTCCAGCTACTCTGTCGAACTGCACCAATCTCAAAGGCCTTTGGCTAAGTTACAATCAGCTTAGTGGGACAATCCTACAAGAAGTTACTTCTCTGTTGAAGCTTGTCGAACTTAGTGTGAACGACAACAAATTCACAGGAGAAATACCTCCTTCCATCGGAAATCTCACTTCTCTCGAATTTATTTCAGCTGCCAGCAATCAATTTGGAGGAAGTATCCCCTATGCCATTGGTCAGTTAAAGAACCTATCGGCAATGGGATTTGGCATTAATCAACTTAACGGTAATATCCCTCCATCCTTTTACAATCTTTCTTTGCTCTCTGTCATTTCCGTACCCAACAACCAAATAGACGGAAGTCTTCCAACAGATATAGGCTTGAAGCTACCTCAACTTCAAATTCTTGAATTATGGAGCAACAATTTTACGGGACTTCTTCCGGTCTCACTTTCCAATTGTTCAAAATTGGAGAAAATTGATGTATCACAAAACCGTTTCCATGGAAAGATAGCAATTGATTTCGGGGCGATGCCAAACCTCTGGAACTTAGCTCTAGTAACGAACGCTTTTGGGAGCGGAGAGCCAGATGAATTTAATTTTATTGCCTCGTTGGCGAACTGTAGTAATTTGCAAAAGCTTTTCCTTGGAGACAACCAACTAAGAGGGCAGGTACCAAGTTCTGTGGGTAATCTCTCAACCCAGCTTTTTTTTCTAACATTTAATTACAATTTTATTTATGGATCCATCCCTCCATCAATTATGAATCTAGTCGGTCTAACCATATTAGCCCTAGGAAATAATCAATTCACAGGCACAATTCCTAGTAACCTTGGCAGTCTCGAAAACTTACAAATACTTGACCTACAAGAAACTGGTTTGACGGGTAAAATTCCGGATGGTGTTGGGAACCTGTCACTCTTAAATGAACTCTTCTTACAAAAAAACAGATTAGAGGGTAAAATTCCTAATACTTTTGGAAATTGTCGACAATTGAGTCTCCTGGACATTTCACTAAATAACCTAACTGGCAGCATACCAACAGAGCTTCTCGGACTTTCATCTCTCTCAATCTCACTAAATCTTGCTCGTAACCACTTGTCTGGATCACTCCAACTAGAAATTGGAAAACTTTTTAGTTTAAGTGAGTTGGATTTGTCCGAGAACGAGTTGACCGGTGTAGTCCCTAGCAGCATAGATGGATGCAGTAGCCTGGAGCACCTATTCCTGGAGGGGAACTTTTTTCAGGGTTCAATACCTTCATCATTTGGTTCATTAAGAGGTATCCAGTACCTTGATCTTTCCCGTAACAATTTCTCTGGACAAATTCCAAGATTTTTTGAGAAATTTTCCTTAAATTATCTTAATTTGTCCTTCAATGACTTTGAGGGCGAACTACCAATTAATGGAGTTTTTAGAAATGCCACTGCCATATCGGTTGCTGGGAACAGTAGGCTCTGTGGGGGCTTGGCTGAACTTCAGCTACCTAAATGCAGCTTCAAAGAGGGAAAGAATGGTAAAAAAGTGTCACTTGCACTCATAATCGCAATTCCAATACTCTGCTTGCTTGTTGGTGTGGCTTTAGTATCATATTTGTTATTAGTCAGGCACAAAAGAAGAAGCAAAACACTATTATCAGGCTTGGTTTTGAGACAGCCGTTCACCAAGTATTCTTACGAAACCCTCCTCAAGTCAACAAATGGGTTCTCTTCCGAAAATTTGATTGGTATGGGAAGTTATAGTCGTGTCTTCAAAGGGGTCCTTCAAGAGGAAGAAGCAGAGGTTGCTGTCAAGGTACTAAACCTTGACCTCCTAGGAGCTTTAAAGAGTTTCATGGCAGAGTGTGAAGTCTGGAGAAATATTCGACACCGAAACCTCGTAAAGATCATAACTGCATGCTCCTCTATTGACTTTCACGGTAACGATTTTAAAGCTCTGGTTTATGAGTTCATGCCAAATGGGAGTCTTGAGAGCTGGTTACATCCAACTCAAGGGATGCAGAATATAGAGAGTGAGTTTCTGGGACTAAGCCTTCTTCAAAGAATAAGCATTGCAACTGATGTTGCTCATGCCATTGATTACCTTCACCACCAGTGTGAAATTCATGTCATACATTGTGATCTAAAGCCCAGCAACATTCTACTCGACAAAGACATGGTTGCTCATGTTGGGGATTTCGGGCTTGCCAGGTTTCTCCTTCCTAAAGTTTCTAGTATCAACCAAAGCAGTTCAATTGGCTTAAGGGGAACTATTGGTTATGCGCCTCCAGGTAACTACTATACTCACATGTCAATCCACATAAAATTATATTAAGGATCATACTTTTGATTGTAGGCAATGAATCTCCACCTTAGTGTTCATTAATGTAAGGTCATTGACAACTACTCTAATGTTCTTGGAATATTGGTATGAAACTTACACTTTGTATTTGTTTTATCCCCATGATTTGCAGAGTATGGTCTTGGAAGTGAGATGTCCCCAGAAGGAGATGTCTACAGTTTCGGTATACTTTTGTTAGAGATGATGATTGGGAAAAGACCCACCGACAGCATGTTCGAAAATGGCCTTGACCTTCACAATTATGCAAGAACGGCATTGCCAGACTGCATTACGGAAATTATAGACCCAATACTTGTTAAAGATGAAAATGAAAATAGAACACACACTCTAACGCATGCAAAACAAAGGGTTGAGAGCATGGTTTCACTTGTCAAGATTGGAATTGCGTGCTCCGTGGAGTCGGCACGGGACAGAATGAATATCTCAGAGGTTGTTGATGAGCTTGAGCGTGTTAAGAACAACACTCTGCAGCACGAAATCAAAGTAGTAGCAAGGTAAGAGGTCTTGGATCCTTGATTGTTAATTAGCTTAATATGGTTATAACAATTAGACAATTATGATCGGTGGCACTTTTTCTTAGTACAATTTAAATGGATTCCTTCGAAATTTGATACAAAAAGAGAACCAACTTTTAATATAGATGTTTCAGATAAATTGTGCTCAGCTCATCCTAAATTATTATTTAAATTCAAAATTTTGCTGTCATGTATTCTTCATCTTTACTGGACATTAAATCTATTTACATCTGAATTACACTGGTTAGAAGGCCCGACCTAAGGCAACTGAAAAATATATTTGTCTTTACTAGACATAAAATCCATTTACATCTGAATTAATCTTAAATTTTTAGCTATTATGCTTAACTAGTTTATAGTAATTATGTCATAATTTTGACCCCCTTTGGTTTAGAAGCTAAACACAGTTTTGTTTCTAAATTCTAACTATAGAACTTTCAGGGGGGAAAGCATAGTGGTGGAGGTGGCAGGAATCTCAAAGGAAAGCGCAATCGTTTGAGAGAACGATTCGTCTCGTCGTTCATGGATAAAAATTGACTTTCTGTTTGACCAATTTCTACTACACCTCCTTCATTTTATCATTTGTGCGTTGGGCAATTTCTTTACCTGCCCTGCTATATTTTTGTTCAAGTTTGATTTGTACTTGATGATATAGAATAAAATTACTGGAATTTGTATTCTAAAGTTATTTCACTCAATTAAATATTTGAAAAGTTATACTTATATCATACAGTATATGTTGACAGTTCCAAATGTCATCTGGCCATTTGCGCATGGCCATGGGCACTTTTGTTGCTCACTCTGCTTTATTAGTTCAAGTTTCATGTACTTGACAATATAGAATAATTGTTTTGGATTTTGTATTCTGAAGTAATATTACTCAACTAAATATTTGAAAAGTTGTATCATGTTGGCGGTTACAATTGTCATTTGGCCCCATGCGCATGACCAGGTCAAGTGCTTGCATTGCAGTCTTATATAGTCTTTGCAAAAACCAAAGCTCCAAGGTGTAAAGAACTTAACTCACTCGGAGATTCAAGTTATGATGTGAAAGTAGACTTGATGAAGACGTGAAATTACCGGATGGTGTACTTGGTGGGGCCAAACATATCGAGAATGGGCAGCGATCTCTTGCTCAATTTTCTGCATCAACAATGCTGATCCACTGTCTTTCACCCCTGCTAGTTCATATAAAGTGAGTCAGTTCATATATATAATGAAGCACAAAAAATTTCTGCCTTGACATATAGCATGAAAGAACTCTTAACCAATATAGGTCGTCGGCTCAACGTAACTACAGTTTCTCCATCTATTGTTTGAGGAAAGATGAACAGAAATTATTTGCAAAAGAGAAAACTAAGAGTCAAGACTACCGAACCACTGCAGTGAAAATCCGAAAATCTATTTAACCCCACTTAAGATTAACAACAAATAAAAATTATGATTTGAACAAAATTACATCAAGATTAAGATTTGGACAAAATCACATGGGTTAAATGGGTTCCTCTTTTACAAGTATTTCCCGTGATCTATGATGCTCGGACTCGGGTACTGACATGAATACGATCTGAATGTCGGATCCTCCAAAATTTTAAAATTTCACCTATACGTATTTTATAAATGCAGGCGCAATTGAGGCTGTTGTCTCTACCTTGTCATTTCTAATTAATCATTTCTTACTACCTTTGTCCCAAAATGAATGTCCAGAATATCTCTTCACCAAGAACAATTTCGGATATTCATATTGGAAGGAGAGAGAGTAGTATTTATAAGAACATCAATTTCTAGTCAAGTAACTCACCTTCCCAGCCAAGTGTCTTACGTGGGTACAGAATAATATCACACCATGAATAGACTGGATATATTTTGGACTCACAGTTAATCTCAGGTAATGAAATTCAAGAGTAAAATACACTATTTTCAAAAAATTGTTCAGGATACAATTCCTTTTCTTTACATCATGATCACGTTAATCTCCAACTGCTCCTTGGATATCAAGTCAAAGCTAACTCACTTTGTAATGTTTCCATTCAACCTGAATTTTCTAATCTAAATCAGCGTATTTTTTGTTTAGGTGTCTCCATCAAGTATATGCATAAACTATTGTAGATGGAAAATAATGGCAAAGAAACTTTGACTTTTCTTTCCCACTTAAACTGGCCCCAACACTCCTAGGTGATGCCATTACTAAACTCTCAGTATCTTGACAATTCTTCCTAATCATCCGATAAGGACTTTATAATACTTTTAGGTACCCTTAACTAAAAGTAATTATAAGCCCCTCAATTTCTTAGTCAACTTACTCACTTTTCAAGAGTGGAAACAAGATTTACAAGAAAATGTCAAGGATAAAATCCCTTTTCTTCTTCATAATCACCTTAATCTCCAATGAAAACCACTTTGCTGTCACCTCAACCAGTACCTTGGACACAAAAGAATCTGATCACCTTGCCCTGCTGGCTATCAAGTCAAAGATTGTTGATGGCTCTGAAGGTGCTCTCAGCTCGTGGAATGATTCTCTCCATTTCTGCCAATGGGAAGGTGTGACATGTGGTCAACGGCATAGGCGAGTCAACTCTTTAGATCTTTCCTCCAGAGGTTTGACCGGCACTCTGTCTCCATTTGTAGGAAACCTGAGCTTCCTCAGGGTGTTATGGCTTCAAAATAACACATTTGAAGGCGATATCCCTACTGAAATAGGCCATTTATTCAGATTGGAGCAATTAAGATTGACCAATAATTCTTTTACAGGATATGTTCCCGATACTATATCAAACTGCACCAATCTCAAACGCCTTTGGCTCGGTAGCAATAAACTTGTTGGGACAATCCTACAAGAAGTTACTTCTTTGTTGAAGCTCGTCAATCTTGGAATTAACAACAACCATTTCATTGGAGAAATACCTCCTTCCATTGGGAATCTTACTTCTCTCGAACTAATTTCTGCAGGCAGCAATCATCTTGGGGAAGCATCCCATATTCGATCGGTCAGTTAAAGACGCTAAGCTATATTGCAATTTTCAATAATCAATTACATGGTATAATCCCTCCATCCTTTTACAATCTCTCTTTGCTCTCTTTCATCGCTATACAAGACAACGAACTTGTTGGAAGCCTTCCTATGGACATGGGTTTGAAGCTACCTAAACTTCAATACTTTGGACTATTTGGCAACAGGTGTACGGGACTCCTTCCCATCTCAATTTCCAATTGTTCAGAATTGGGATACATAAATCTATCATTTAACCGTTTTCATGGAAAAATAGCAATTGATTTTGGAATGATGCCAAATCTCTCGAGAGTAGGTCTAGAAAACAACGCTTTTGGGGACGGGGAACCTGATGAATTAAATTTTATTTCCTCCTTGGTAAACTGCAGTAACTTGCTAATGTTGGGCTTTGGTGGTAACCAAGTAAGAGGGAAGCTACCAAGTTATGTGGGCAATCTCTCAACTCAGCTTTCTCTTTTATCATTTGATTGTAATTCAATACATGGATCCATCCCTATTTCATTGATGAGTCTAGTCGGTCTTGAGGAATTATATCTAAATAACAATCAGTTCTCAGGAACAATTCCTAGTAACCTTGGCAATCTCCAAAAGCTACAAAGATTGTACCTACATGAAAACAAGTTGACAGGAAATATTCCAGAATCAGTTGGGAACCTGTCACTCTTGTATAAACTCTATTTAGATAGCAACAGATTAGAGGGTGCGATACCAACAACTTTCGGGAATTGTCGAAATTTAAATGAATTGAACATTTCGGCAAATAACCTTAGTGGCAGAATACCAGGAGAGCTCCTCGGTCTTTCTTCTCTCTCAGTCTCACTAAATCTTGCTCGTAACCACTTATCTGGATCACTCTCACCAGAAATAGGAAAGCTTCATAGTTTATCTGAGTTGGATTTGTCCGAGAACAAATTGACCGGTGAAGTCCCTAGCAGCATAGGTGGCTGCAGTAGCCTAGAGAATCTATTCCTGGAGCAGAACTTCTTTCAGGGTTCAATACCCTCATCATTTGGTTCTTTAAAAGGTATTCAATACATTGATCTTTCCCAAAACAATTTCTCTGGAGAAATTCCAAGATTCTTGGAGAAAATCTCCTTAAAATATCTTAATTTGTCCTTCAACGACTTCGAGGGTGAAATACCAATGAATGGAGTTTTCACAAATGCTACCGCCATCTCGGTTGCTGGTAACAATAGGCTATGTGGCGGCTTATCTGAACTTCAGCTACCTAAATGCAGAGTCAAAGAGGGAAAGAATGGTAAAAAGATGTCACTTGCACTCATAATAGTGATTCCAACAGTCTCTTTGCTTGTTGGTCTGGCTTTGGTGTCATGTTGGTTATTATTCAGGCATAAAAGGATAAGCAAATCACAACCATCAGGCCTGGTTTTGAGACAACAATTCACCAAGTATTCTTATGAAATGCTTCTCAAGGCAACAAATGGCTTCTCTTCAGAAAATTTGATTGGTGTGGGAAGTTTTAGCCGTGTCTTCAAAGGGGTCCTAGAAGAGGACGGAGCAGAGGTTGCTGTCAAGGTACTAAACCTCGACCTCCTAGGAGCTTTAAAGAGTTTCATGGCAGAGTGTGAAGCATGGAGAATGTTCGGCACCGTAACCTTGTAAAGATCATAAGTGCATGCTCCTCTATTGACTTTCAAGGTAACGATTTTAAGGCTCTTGTTTACGAGTTCATGCCAAATGGGAGTCTGGAAAGCTGGTTACATCCAACAGCAGGGACACATCCAACAGCAGGGACCCAGAACAGAGAAAATGAGTTGCATGGACTAAGCCTTCTTAAAAGAACAAACATTGCAATAAATGTTGCCCATGCAATTGATTACCTTCATCACCGGTGTGAAATTCCTATCATACACTGTGATCTGAAGCCCAGCAACATTTTACTCGACAAAGACATGGTCGCTCATATTGGGGATTTCGGGCTTGCCAGGTTTCTCCTTCCAAAAGTTTCAAGTGTCAACCAAAGAAGTTCAATTGGCTTAAGGGGAACTATTGGGTATGCGCCTCCAGGTAATCATTATACTCGCATGTCAATCCACAAAAAATATACCACCTCCGTCTCATAAAGATAGTCCCACTCTTTTTAAGATAGTTTTATTGAAATTTGTCTAATAATAATATGTTAATATATACTCCCTCCGTCCCAGAGTATATGTCCACCTTTCCTTTTAGTCCGTCCCAGAGTATATGTCCACTTTCTAAAATGGCAAAGAATCTTTACTATTCCTCCCACTCATTCTTTCTCCTACTTTCCTTTTATACTCACAACACCAATCAACTTACTATTCCCTCCCACTCATTCTCTCTCCTACTTTACTTTTATACTCACAACACTTACATCACTTCCACCATTTCTTAATCTCCATGTAAATGGGAGGGTGGACATATACTCTGGGATTAAGGGAGTACAACAACAATAACAACAACAAAGCCTAAGTCCCAAAATG
>JAOWBW010001663.1:190638-230482 GCA_026119855.1 Campanula takesimana
AATATAACCGCAATATTTACGGACCAAATCCAATATCAAAACAATCATCAAATCTAACCGAACAAATGATATACGTATCAATAAAACGGAGTACTACGATAAGACGGGTATAAAAGAAAGTGATACGGAATCGATACTGCGTAGTCTCCCTCACCCAAAATAGCTAAATACGGATCTCCAAATAATCGCCAATAATCTATGAAATGGAACGTCGGCTTCTCTATCTCTAGAAATTGACCCAAGTCGAACGCCATTACACTATTCAAATAATATTTTTTCTGTGTATTTATTATCCAACTACATATACTTGGATGAGTATAAATAATAAGCAACATCACCAAGGAAGCAACATCACCAAGGAACCAGCTTAGTCACAATCTGATTTATGTTAATTGCACCACCTCATGCTAAACATTCTAACTTTCTGGCATCAAACATTGGCAAGGAAAAGAGATGTGGCCCACTAAGGTTTACATTTTCTATTCATTTAAGCTCAATCCGTCCATCTCTTCAATTTTATTTTATTTTTAGTCCGTCTCAAAATGTCGTACTTAATTTCGGGATGTCACAATCTTTCCTCCTTAAAAAGAATTCATCCGTGAATTCAGCTTAATCTAGCTCTCGATTTTCCTATACGAATATCCCAAGATCCTATCCCCGAGCTAGCTCACAAGCCATAAGGTCGGGGTTCCGCTCTGATACCAACTGTAACACCCCAAAAATTCTATTTTCCATAAATATCAGAATGTCACAATACACATCTGTAAAATGCTATACAAAGCCTCCTTACTAATAATTCTCAAATGCTCTATAAACTGCTCTGCCCCAAATCCTTTCATCCCGATCATCGCTTAACTGCACAACTGAAACTGGAGGAGGGTGAGCTGGGGGCTCAGTAAGAAAGGGGATACACAATATCACAGAAGTCAATGGAACACAAACACCAAATAACACTGTCCATGAAATTATAAATATGGACATGCCAATAAGACCCGCATTTTCATAAACCGGATAACCGATCAATCATACTTTACAGTCCGATGTACTAATTATGTTCAGGCCCAGTGACTTAACCAAATTAACCGAATTGTTGGCCGCCCTTATGGAGCCGGACCCAACACAAACACAATAACCAATAACCGAGTCCACTGCGACCGTCACATAATTAGCTACATCGCAACTGTTCCATATAACAAATCTCATATTTGAGCACAATAATACACAAGGCATGCTTTTCAAATAACAATGATATTAACCGAGAAATTTCAATACCAAAGCAATAATCAAATGGAACCGATCAAATGATATACGTATCAATAAAATGGAGTACTACGATAAGACGGTTATAAAATGAAATGACACGAAATCGATACTGCGTAATCTCCCTTACCTCAAAATGCTAAAACGGATTGTTCAATATTCTTTTTGATCGAACCTTATAACCATAATCACCTTAGCAAATTTTGGTTCATACTACTACTACTGCTTCAAATATTATCTAATGTTATAAAACTGGAGAACCAAGAGCATAATCTCAATAGATATTATTTTATTTCAAGACTATTATAGAGAGAGTGTCCAAGAGAGAAATGTAGAAGTTAAGGACTTCTGAAATCTCTTGAAATGAAAACTAGAGCCTACTATTTATAGGTGGAAATTTGGCTTCCTCTATAAGCTTCCATAAGGATAAACACTATCCTTTAGTAAGACTTCCTTAGTAAGCTTCTCTGAATATATTTACCAAGCTTCCGAGTAAGCTTCACTGAAGATATTTACAAAGTTTCCTTAGTAAGCTTCGCGAAAGATAATCTTGCAAAGCTTCTCTTGTACACTTCTGGTTCAAAGGACATCCACATAATAATATATTATAACATCTAAGAAGATATCAAGCCTTGTCTACGATTGTTGATATATATTGGGCATTAAAATGATGAGTCACCAATACTAAAATCCACCTCCTGCATTGGCATGATTGTACACCTCCAATATCAACTTACTGGCAACTTATAGCAAGTAACATAAAATAATGGGTCCCACCACTTAAATCCCAATTTTATTTCCAAAAGTCAATCGGCCCCATATTTTCCATTTATTTTCATTTCCATTTATTTTTTTATCCGATCTGTCTCAGAAGTACTATTACAGCTTTAACAATCAGACCTCGTACAGTTGTAGAGCTCGACTAGGGATCATTTCTACCCGAACAAACCTTAATCGGTATTTCCTTCGAGGAAGTAAGTTACTATTTCCCTTTTTATTATAAAAATGTTCATATAATTATTGCTTTGGAATTGAACTTGCTCGGTTAATGTTATGGTTATTTGAAAAGCATGATTTATTGAAACGTCCCGAAATATCGTGCTTAATTTCGGGATGTCACAATTTGAGTCAATGGGAGATTTGTTGGATTTTTTTGTCTCAAATTCTAATAGGATTGTCAAAATCATGTGGAAAAATTCTATTTCCTAATTGTAATAGGAGAGGATGATTGTTTCCTAATGCAAGTATGGAAGGAAATCGTGAATCCTTATGGGTGAAGGAAAAAGTGATTTTCTTATAGTATTTAGGAAAGGGTTTGTGGTGTTCCTATATAAAGAGTATATGGCTTATAATTTGGGTTGTGCCTTGTGGTGCCAAGAGGGGCTCCCCTTAAGGGAGAATGTGAGGAAGAGGAGATTAGTGGGTGTGCCTCCCCTATACAAATAGGCATCACTAGTTAGGGTTTTTTGTACAACAAGAGAGAGTTAGCATAAGCATATAATTTAGAGAGAGAAATTGTATGTTTGTATTCGTTGGTGAGGTTATTCAAGAGTGTTGAGAGAGAGGGAGTCTCTATTCTTGTAATATCTAGAAGTTTAATATATTTATTGTTGGATGGAATATGCTTTAAGCCGAACCACGGAAAAATTGTGTGTTTTGTCTTTGATTGTGTGCGTGTGTTATTTTGGATTCTCAATTTGCGCTTTCTCATGTTGGTGAGCGATCCCAACAAGTTGCTCCAACATTAAATATTACTCCCTCCTTCTTAGAGTGTACTCCCTCCGTTTCAAATTATCTGTCGCTTTAAGAGTAAAAAATTGTTTCAAAATATCTGTCGCTTTATTATTATCAATGCACTTTACCCTTTTGTCTTAATTATACCCTTATTAATTATGATGAAGTATCTCTCATGAAAGCATTTAATCACCTATAAAGTTGAATTATTTAGGGGCAAATGAGTCTTCTTAACATGCATTAATTACATTTCTTAATGTGTGAAAAGTCTAAAACGACAGATATTTTGAAACGGATGGAGTATATCTAACATTCCTTTTTGGTCGTTTCATACTACTCCATCCGTTTCATGTCACTTGATACTTATTTTCTTTTTCGTCCGTTCCACGTTACTTGAGACTACCTAAAATGGTAAATAATTTTTACTATTCTCCCCACTTATTCTCTCTCCTACTTTACTTTTACGCTCACAACACCAATCAACTTACTATTCCTCCAACTCATTATCTCTCCTATTTAATTTTTCATACTTACAAACATCTCCTCCCACAATTTCTCCCTCTTAGTTTTCCTTAATTTGTGTGCCAAATTTTTTTGGTCTCAAGTCACATGAAACGGAGGGAGTATATGTCTACTTTCAAAACTAGCAAAGAATTTTTATTTCTCCCACGCATTCTCTCTCTTACTTTACTTTTATACTCACAGTATCAATCAACTTACTATTCACTCTCACTCATTCCCTCTTATACTTTTTATACTCACAGCAGCACTTACATCACTTCCACCATTTCTTAATTTTCATGTAAATGAGAGGATGTACATATAATCTGGACGGAGGGGTAATATGGTTTGGACTGCAACACATTACCATTTTTATTAAAAAAAAATTACTTGATCATGGAGAAGAACAAACTAAACCACGGGAAAAAAAAGTTCAAAAAGTTCAAACGACTGTGGTTCACAATGATAACTTTTATGTAGTCCCTCCATCCCATACTTATTGCTACCAAATGAAAGTAAATGGAGATTAAGAAAATATGTTAGAACAATAAATATTGTGAGTGTGTAGGAGAGAGAAAATAAGTTAGTGAATAGTTATTGTGAGTAGACATGAGAGAGAATAATAAATATTTTGAGTAAGTAGCAATAAGTATGAGACGAACTAAAATAAAAATAAGTATCGATAAATAAGGGACGAAAGACGAAGCATAAAATATTCTGAAACCCAAATTGAAAATTGAATTTAAGTATATCAAACATATATTCAAATTTCACGTATTGAAGACACATGTAATGAGTAATAACCCAAATTTCAACCAAACTATTAATAAGAATAAATTTACATTGTTTTTCACAAATATGGTTCATCAAAGAAACAAGGTACTGTTAGAGATATACCTAAAGAAGTCTAGTTATTTATTTCCTAATTCTATTTGTATAGCTAGGTAGTTACTTGGTAGTCAAGATACGAAACATGGTAATCAAGATACTTGTGTATATATACCCTACTCATATGATCAATAATACTTGAGTCTCTCATATCAATTATCTCTTTCATGTATGATTGGCTCTGACTATCTCCCTCTCTAATCCTTGACATGGTATCAGAGCTATGATCCATTATGAGACTTCTCCACCAAAAACCTTACCCAACCATAGCTCCCGCCTCTCCTCCTTACAAACCACCACAGGAAAACCTTCCTAAACTTGCTGCCATATCACCACAACCACTACCTTCCGCCACCACCTTCAAACCCAATTTTTTTTTTCTATCATTCTTCTCGGCCACTCCAGGAGTATTCAATGCCAACTCCCTAGCACATTGGTTGTCAATTGGGTGGTCCGAAGTCAACACCTCCAAAAGACCCTAGTTACCCCTCATGTTAATTGTGGAAAAACCATACTGACCACACCTTCACAAAACCCTAAGCTTTCGCCACCTTCACCACAACCACCCAACCGTCCTCTAACTCCCTACGTTAATTTTTTTTTCCAGTTTTTTTAATACCCCAAGCTACACCAAAACCCAAACTTTTTTTTCTTCTTTTACCCGTCCGAACCCGTCTCGCGACGTAAAAGCCTTACCCCGTCTCGCGACGTAAAAGCCTCACCTCGTCTCGCGACGTGAAAGCCTCACCCCCCCGTTTCGCGACGTAAAAGCCTCACCCCCCGTCTCGCGACGTAAAAGCCTTACCCCTACTTGTACAAAGGTAACTATCATGGCAACTTCATCGACAACCGGGATCACGTCAACTCAACACGCTTCATCAACCTGGTTCATCTCATTACTTCAAGATTGGACTCTTCTATCGGCCGTCCATCTTGCGAGGGCATGTTAGAGTTAAAGAAGATATCTCCTAAATTAATTGTATATTATTCTTTTGCTTGTAGATCAAGTTCTATTACTTAGAGAGCAAGTTCTATTACTTGTAGAGCAAGTTATTCTTGTATATATACCCTACTCATATGATCAATAATACTTGAGTCTCTCATAACAATTATCTCTTCCATGTATGATTGGCTCCGACTATCTCTTTCTCTAATCCTTAACATGGTATCAGAGCTATGATCCATTATGAGACTTCTCCACCAAAACAAAAAAAAAACCCTATCCAACCCTAGCTTCCGACTCTTCTCTTCCCAAACCACCACGGCAAAACCTTCCCAAAACTTGCCGCCATATCACCTCCACCTACTTCCGCCGTTCACAAACCCCTTCCCCCTATTTTTCTATTCCCCCAATCCTGCTCTTTAGAACATTGCACCTAGCAGGATCTTTTCTTTACCCCTTAAACTCACTACTCTTTTTCTTCTTTTTTTATTCATGACCACTCCTACCATTCCCCTCCTGGCCTCCTCAACCCCAGAGATAACTCACAAAACCTCTTTACCCATTTAATCCTAATTTTCCTTTCCGACATACACCCACAAACATCAAAACCCAATTTTTTTTCCCGACCACCCCTTTAACTCCTCTTCACTCCTTTAATTTATTTTTTCTTCAAAACCCAAGGCCGCCACTCCCATCCCCACCAACCAAAACCGACCGAACATACCCCTTCACCCGTCTCGCGACGTAAAAGCCTCACCCCGTCTCGCGATGTAAAAGCCTTTCCCAACTTGTACAAATGTAAAGATCGTGGCAACTTCATCCACAACCGGGATCACGTCAACACAACCCCCTTCATCAATCTGGTTCATCTCATTACTTTCAAGATTGGACTCTCCTATCGGTCGTCCATCTTGCGGGGGCATGTTAGAGATATACCTAAAGAAGTCTAGTTATTTATTTCCTAATTCTATTTGTATAGCTAGTTAGTTACTTGGTAGACAAGATACGAAACTTGGTAGTCAAGATACGAAACTTGGTAGTCAAGATACTTGTGTATATATACCCTACTCATATGATCAATAATACTTGAGTCTCTCATATCAATTATCTCTTTCATGTATGATTGGCTCCGACTATCTCTTTCTCTAATCCTTAATAGGTACTGACAAAAGAAAGTTCTTGTTAGAGACATTCACGCCACAATGGACAAATCTGCCCGTAACATATTCTTCCGTCCCACTCAAAATAAGATTTTTGAATTAGGCACGGGAATGAAAGAAAAAGTGTTAATGGAGTAGGTATTGTGAGAATTAAAAGTGTGGTAGAGAATAATGAGTGAAAATTTATTGTGAGTGTGAATGTGAGTCCCACTAAATAAAAGACTTCTATTTAAGCGTTGTCCTATTTCAAGTGAGACACGAATATAAATTTTTCCTAATTTAAGTGGGAATGTGAGAGTATAAAGATCCTGAGTCACTCCCCTTAATATCAACTGGTTTTAAGGTGTAACCTCAGACTTTATACTAATATCAGAGCTGGTCGTTGCACGTACAGGCTCATTGGCCCACACATGTTCGTATGCACCAACTCGAGTTTTTCTTTTGCTCTCAATGGGACACCATTTGGAAATGGTTGGTGGTGATGTTTTTCAAGAACACAACCCTCACACACCTTCCGCGTTTCTTTAATAGACGGCAATCCGTACACCATCTTCTTCTTGAAAAGTACATTGATTGAGACAAAATTCAAATGACCCTACCTTTTATGCCATAGTCTTGATGCATCTTCACTTATGGCTACTAGAGAAACATTGTCTAAAATATTTCGGCTAGAGAGGAAAACACATGTTCTTGTTCATTTTAACTGTTGTAACTAATCTTTGCTGCTTGTCGTAGATAGTGCACTCTCTATCCTTTAAATGGACGACATAATCACGCTCTAAGAATTATCCAACACATTGCAAATTTTCAGCCAACTTTGGGACATAGTAAACATCTTGAATCACTTTGTTTCCCTTTTTCGTCTCGACTCCAACGCTACCTTTTCCTGCTAATTCTTCTGCTTTTCCATTGCCTAAATAAACTTTAGATTCGTAAGAAGAATCAAACTTAAAAAAATGCTTCTTTATTACTTGTCGTGTGGTTGCTACAACCATTGTCCGAATTCCAAACTTCGTTCTTTTGATAGAAAACCTTCCGGCACATGTAGAAGAGATTTGTCTTGACTTTCTCCTCCTCCACAAAGCTTTCTTGTTCTTCTTCCTTTATTCTACAATCTTTTTGCACATGCCCTATCCTTTTGAACTTGCTACATTGTGGTTTTTGTTTGTGTGTATGCCCTAGGCTCGTTATTACAACAATATTTTGTTATCATTTTATGCATTAAATGAACATATATTACTTAATTATTACTCCCTCTGTCCCTAAATGAGTGTCCATTTTCAAGAAATCTTTGTCCCTAAATGAGTGTCTTTTTTTAACATAACTTTCTCCCTAAACGTTTTTTTTTTCGAAATTTTTTTCACCGGTTTCTTTATACGTGCAAAAATAAAGGTTTGGAAATGAGATTACAAGATTATATATGAATCGTTGTTACCAAATTGTTCACAAAGTTGAGATTTTCAGTGTCCCTTAAAATGAAATTTGGACACTCATTTAGGGACAAAGATAGTATTTGTTATTACATGTTTTGTTAATAATAATCTCCGTCCCTAGTTAATTGTGAATAACTAGTATAAGTTAAACAGATAATGATGTGTATAAGATACACTTAAACTTATGAGTACTTGTTTTTATTTTTTTTTGACAAAATATGAGTACTTGTTAGTGAACATAGTATTGGACTTGACCCGTTAATGAGATTTATGTTATGATCAAATGTCATAAATAAATGTCATATTAGTTATATCATTAGAATCCTTAGACCTAAGATTATTACGGTCTTCCATATAATGAACATTTTGTTTGACATATTCTAATGTTACCTTTAACCGGGTAGCTATAAGTAATATGATTGGCATAATCAGAGTCATGTAGGGAAGTGAAATAAATCAAGACGGGACTTGTCCGTATTCATGAGAGATGTCAAGCTTTGGGGGATGTTCACAAGTGTTTTCATATCATTTTTTGGTAAGGCTTTGGGAGACGGTCAATGATCAAACGCCGTAGATAAGAGGAACAAAAATCAATGGAAGTCGGAAAAATAATCGAAGAGATTAGGAATATAAGAGGAATCTAGACTGGAAATGAAGAAGAGACAGAGAATTCCGGTTCGATTCGTCGGAAGAGAAAGAGAAGACAGAAAATTAAGTGATTTGGAAAGTTAGGGTTTCAGTAAAAGAGGTATATGTTTGAAGGGGACAAGGAAAGAGTGGGATGTTGCAAGAATGTGTTTTTATAGTGAGGATTTGAGGGCTTAATAAGTGAAGCAATAAGTAAAGATAAAATTAAAAAAAATCGATTTACCCCCTTCCTTTATTTGAAACGCCGGAAACGATGGTTTATTGGAAACTTGCCACCGCACAAAACAGTTATCAAAAGCAAGCCACGTGGCACGATCTGGACCTTTGGAAGGAAACTTCGTTGTGAAGATACGTACATTCGGCGACAACACAAAAAATTTCTCGCGCGAGACCATGAATGGATCTCGCCTCGAACTTGAGGGCTACTGATGTCGCCAAAAATAAACTCATTTATAATTCATCTATTGGGCCCGGCCCAGTTCCCATTTTGTTATACGAGATGGGCCAAGCCCATATTTGATAATAATACCGAAAAGACTGGACCGATAGCATAGCGGGTAGTTTAATACGATATGAGTATGAAAGCAGTTGAAGGGCAATATGGGAGATGCATCCCATGTCGCCTGAACTTAATGGAATTTGGTGATTTATGTAGCAGATGAATATGCACGTGGCCCCACCAATTCTGTTGTAATAATAACAGAATATGTCAGAGTTAACGTCCCCTCCCCTCGAAATACGTGTAAACCTTTCATATTTAGACACCTGGATGGAACACTGGAATAGCACATGAGGAGACATCTGCTAGGCACATGTCGTCATGCACGTGACCGGCACCTGGTTCAGAGATATATAAGAAGGCTTGCATTCATTTGATGAGGTATGTTCAAGTACACACACAGTGCACCTTCTTCTTCACTGTACTTTGTGAATTTAAGTTGGTAGCTTTTGTGAGATACCCGCGGGAAAACATGGAAAATTTTCCCTCGATAATCAAACACGGCACTTTATGTTCAAGAAAACAGAGTCGCCACGTTAATTTAATTTTAAACTCAAATTTAACGGAAAAGGTTAGAGAAGGTGAGTTCGGAGGTCAAGTTACGTCTTGGGAAGAACTTTTCATCGTTCACCCAATCCGCCTCAGAAAATCGAGTCTCCCTAGTTTGTTGACCAAAACGTGCAAGTGTGTGTTTGTGTATTTTAAGATGGGAGAAACTGACTTAACAGAAAACAGTTTAAGATTTAACGAAAAAGGGTTTATTTGCAAAGCCTTTTAACAGAATGGGGAAAAAATGGGAAAACCCATTCCCTGGACAAACCATCCGTACGGATGAGGATGGATGTCCTGGGAATTTTACAGATTTATCAGAAAGCAATCCAGTTCAGACAGAAACAGGGCATCCTGCTGAAACTGGACAGAATGTGATCTTTTTCAGTTTATTTTGTGGTACCAAAACATGCATAACAACATCCATATGCCTTTGACTATTAATTAGACACCAAAACACAAGGATTTTGGGCATGGTCAAGGGAATAATTGGGGAAGTAAGCACAAGGTTGATGAACATGGATTTGAGCCAAAATAACCATTTGGAGGGTTAAAGATTGAGACTTTAACCTCCCAAATGGTTGATTCATCTAATAAAAAGTCACGAGGCATCAAAAATCAACATTTGGATGGATAAAGATTGAGTCTTTATCATCAAAAGGGATGTTATTAAGGCTTAAATCAAAGTTTGGATGGTAAAGATTGGGACTTTACCACCCAAACTTGATCATGTCAACAATAACCATAAACATCATAAATATCAAGGGCTTTGTCCAAGATGTGCAATGGATCACCAAGCCAAAAGTAAATACATGGAATTAAATGACATAAATATAAATTGACATGAAAGTAAATGACATAAAGTAAATTGCATTTATCATAACAAGCCTTGATCATCTTTGGGTTTAACCCTTATTCATACACAAGTTATGAGGGCACCATGAATCATTTCAAAGGCTTGGTTCCAAGTAATAATATCACAAGAAAGATATAAACATTAAGTAGACAAGATCATAGACAAGTAAGTAAAGATGAGTGAAGGGGAGATGGGGGAGAAGGAGGCCTCACCAATGTTTGATTTTAGCCTATCTTCCTCTCTTTCACTCAATTATCACAATGCTTGTGTTTCTGCTCGTATTTCAGCAGAGTGTATGCTCTCAAACTAATATTTCTCCCCCCTGAAATGATCAGCAAAGGCCTTAATTTATAGGGACTGAAGGCACCCAAACCAGCCGTACGGCTGGGCCCTTCTAGTACCCAAACCATCCGTACGGCTCAGCCTAGCGAGTTTCTGGATTTTTCTAAGTTTAATTCCAGAACAGTCCTAAGGTTCTTAGTTTATCCGAGTGAGGTCCTAGCCTATCCGTTTATCCCTGAATGGTGCTAAGAATTCTTCTAAGTTGGTTTAAGTTCAGATTGGGGTACTTACACCTTCGTGAACCGATTCTCACGCCGGAGGGGCTTTTGCCGGTAAGCCCCCGGCGCAGTTTACATTTCTATTTCATGTTTGTAGGTCTCATTCAAGGAGAAAGGCTGATTTCCTGTCACTTGATTTGTGGTTTAGTTGCTACTTCGTGAGGCCATTTTTTCCGGGAATAATTTCTTGAGGCCCCCTCAATCCAAATCATTCTCCATAAAAACCCAAGTGAAATCTAAAAGTCCACTTACACCCAATGCCCAAATCATAATTCCATATAAACCCAAAACCTACTCAAGCCCACTGCTAGGCGGCCCAGGCCCGATCCAGATACAACAGCCCGCCTACCCGATCCAGATACAACAGCCCGCCCCCACCCAATCCAGATACCCACCCGATCCAGATACAACAGCCCACCCATTTTATAACAACAAAAAAAATATGTTACCCATGGGTCTTGAACCCAAGACCAACCTAGGGAAAGCTATGCCTTATCCACTAAACCAATGCAACATTTGTTTTCTATTTTAACAATATCTATTATAATACTAATAACTATAGACAAAATAAATGACAAAAATTTAGATTTCACAATCAATTAATGAGTTTTTCTAATGTTGACAAAAATATCAGATTTTGTAAAAAAAATTTAAAAATTAAAAAACAAGATTTTAAAAATATCAGAGATCTAAATCTATTTTTAGAAAGAAAAAAAATTAAAGACCTAAAAAGGAGATAAATTTCAATTGTGAAATATAGTATTTGAGAAACTTTTATATTTAACATTAATACCTTTCAGTTAAGGCACTTATCTTATCTTATCTTATATTATATAATAACTGAAGTGCATAAAGCACTCTATTTTCCCGCCCAAATTGACACAGTGTAAATGTCTAAACTGCCCTCATTCATACCGGTGTTAATTCCCTTCTTTATATTGAAAACCCATAAATGCCCTCAACATACTTACTAGCCGAACCATTAATGAAGCTGAAGTGCTGGACATTAAAACTTGCTTGAAAGAATTCAAGTTATGCATGTACAGCTGAGCCTATTTAATGCACCGAGACCGAAGAATTAATATGCATGAAAATGGTTCTTTCTGGAACATTGGGCAAGGCAGGAGGGCTGTATTTATTCTCGGATACTTAAAAGATGCAGTCAGCTTTATTAATTTGTTTTCCCAAGTTAAATGATGGCTGCAGCCATTACTGTCTATTTATTAATGCCATATAAACACAACCTTGAAACACATAATGGGAATTCCTTCTCTCGAGCGTACATATACAATCAAAAATTAATCCACCGTTTTCGGGAATACGAATGGTTTCTTTCAAGTAGTATAAATATTCCTCTTACCTTCATTCTTTGTTGGTCGCTAAAAAAATCTTTCATTTTCATCTTACAACCTCCATAACAATATCTATGCCTGCTTCTTTCTTTTGTAACCTTCAAAAGGAAGGCCATATTGGAGGGAAAATTGCAAGGTTATAGAATGTACTATCACATACAAACTGACTTTGCCACCATCTGCCACCATCTATTGAGATGGTGCTTGTGGATTCGGAGATAATTAAAAAAAGGTACTACTCCCTCTGTCCTTAAATGAGTGTCCATTTTTAAAAAATCTTTGTCCCAAAATGAGTGTCTTTTTATAACATAACTTTGCCCCTAAATGTTTTTTTCCAAAAAATTTTTCACCGGTTTCTTTATACGCGCAAAACTAAATGTTTGGAAATGAGATTACAAAATTATATATAAATATTTGCTACTAAATTGTTCAACAAAGTTGAGATTTTCAGTGTCCCTTAAAATGAAATTTGGATACTCATTTAGTGACAGAGGTAGTACTACTTCTATCCCAAAATGAATGTCTATAATATTTTTGAGTTTTCTCTTTAAAAAAAAAAAAAGTAAATTTGACTTTTTATTGAACATTCATTTTAGGACGGAGGGAGTACTTTTCAAGGATTGTTGTTGTGTCTTGTATAAAAGCTTTTTCTTTCTTTGCTTCCCCCGCAATATTCGAGAAATGATAAAGAATAAATTTATGTGTTCTAATATACTCCCTCCGTCCCACCTCACTTGAGACTTTATTCCATTTTGGGCCGTCTCACTTCACTTGAGACCTCCCAAAATAGCCATGATTTTATTATTTTATATTCAATCCACTCCACCCACTCATTATCTCTCTTTATTTTCCACCACACAATTCATTCAATCAACCACTATTAACCCCACTCATTTTCTCTCTTCATTTTCTACTACACATTTTCCTTATTTTATTATATTTTCTTAGTTATTGTGCCCACCTCAAAGGTCTCAAGTGAGGTGGGATAGAGGGAGTAATTAGGATAGTGAAAAGAGTAAAAATCACAGGAAAAACATTTGCAACAAATTTACTTTTTTTCTTTGAATCAACTTAAGATGAGAGACGAAACTTTAATATTACGTTCGATTAGAGCAGAAATGAGCACAGAGGTAGGCCAAAGGTACAAGCAGTATAGTTTGCTACAAATTTAGATAACATCTTACAACATTTATTTTAGTATGGGGAAATTATTACTGTATTCTTCACAAAAATTATATCTCTGAGTGTTCATGTACACAAGAGTTCCTTGAATTAAAATCTACATGTAGAAACTTGTATCCAAAAATTAATCTTCACTAATCTTTTTGCTATACATATTCCCAGTGTACCTACCATAACCCCATATTATTTTGGTTGCCAATTGCTATTTCTGTTATGAAATAATTTTTTTACTAATCTTATGTGACTATTATTTGTCTATATGAAGGTGAAATGCTTTTTCTATACTAATTGGAGTTTAAAAAATTAAATCAGTGGCTTAACCAGTCATCCTACCCCTCCCTCATCCTCACCTCCATAAACATATTCCAAGCGATCGTAATACGTTGTTTTAGCTTTTGCTGTAGATTAGTCAAGGAATCCTAAATGGGCAAAGCAATTGCCGGCGTTTAACTCAGTATTGAAGTAATAACAAGTGTACTCACATTAAAAACAATTATTATGTGCAAATGTCTGTACTCACTTTAAAAACAAGTATATTATTTTTTCTATCCATACAAGCAAGTCAAGGTTTAATCCCTTTTACGTGCACTCTACGTAGATCCCATTCAATCTAATTTTACTTTTATTTATAGACATGAAATCGAATAAAATTACAACAAATTTTGAAAATGGCCCAAAATTATGCCTCTTATTTTTTAATCAGTGTCACAATAATTTGCTTTAGGGTTTCATACAAGGGATTCAACACAATGTTAATACTTCACAAAATCTAACATTAATATTAATTTTGACATGTGAGAATTTGAAAATTACCTAGAAAGTGTCGGATTTTGTTGCTGTTCTAAACGATGAAGTGTTGCTTCTCGAAATTGTGAGGATGGCTAATCGTATGACGAATTTAAGGAAGATGAGTTTCTTAAATAGTTAGCCGAATGTATTTGAGAAACGATTATCTATTTGGACAGAATTGAAAGGGAGAGAGTGAGAGACGGTGAGCGAGAGAGAGAGAGACAGAGAGAGACGGTGAGCGAGGCGGCATTTGGGCGAGATATTTGTTAGGGTTTGGGTTTTGATCTTCTTAATCTTATATGTGAAGTTTTTTGCTTTTTTTTTTTTAATATATTATACGAGAGAAAGGGTTATTGAATAAAAACATTGCATTTTGAATTTCTGTTGGGCTAGACAAACATTTATGGGCTTGGTCATTAATGTTTTCTCAAATTGGCCAGATATTTGTGGATACTTACTTTTTCTAATCTTATCTAAATAATGTTCAAATTTATTTTAAAGGATATTTTAAAAAAATATCTTTTCAATTTAGTGACAAAAATTCATAAATTTTTTTGCAATCCTCTTTCACAGTTAATTTAGCAAATATAAAAAGACAATGAATAAAATTTGGTAAAAAACAGTTTAGTGACAAAATTATTTTCAAAAAAAGTCCCACATTTAAGGAGGACAAAGGGAGTAATACTCTTTCAAATGTAATCCAGTTGTCGTGAATGTCAATGTGAGTATATTTTTTTATTGTCACTAAATATTTTAATGAAATTATTGTTAACTTTTTTATATATGAGATGTTATTTATATAAGGTTTTTGACGTGCCTTTAAGGCACGGGTGTTCCACTAGTTTACATAAATGACACTAGATAAGTCATTTATTAATAATAATGTGAAAATTATGAAAAAAATAAATTAAATAACTTTTATACCTTAAGTATAAGAGTACTTACAATCTTATACCTAAGTATAAGAGCGGAGTAGTTATAGAATACTCCCTCCGTCCCACTCGAATTAGGACAAATTTCCATTTTGGGTGTCCCATTCGAATTAGGACAACACAAAAATAGAAGTGTTTTATTTAATGGGACCCACATTCATACTCACAACAATTTTCCATTCATTATTCTCTGTCTCACTTTATCTCTCTTACTTTACTTTTCATACTAACAACACCTACTCCACTAACACTTTTTTCCTTAATCCCCATGTCCAACCCAAAAATCCTAATTCAGGTGAGACAGAGGGAGTATGTGATTTCTTTATGATTAAAAAAATTGAAAATTGTGAATTTTTTTTGCAATTATACTTTTGATATAAGAGTAATTATAGTCATATATCTCAGCTAAATATAAGACTAAACGGGTCTTACAGTTAGAATGCAAGAGGCAATTTTAATTAAAAAAACATTTTTATGGCTTTTGAAAAAAAATGAAAAAATAGTGACTCTTATAACTCAAGTATAAGGCAAAGTCAAGTCTTATACTTTATGTAAAAGAGTTAATAATTAACAGGTCTCATAATAGCCTCATGAGACCATAGTCTTACACCAAAGCCACAGTACATTTAAAACATAAAACTAGAGTCATAAAAACAAGCACATTACATTAGGTCTTCTACAAAAATAAAAATGGACTTATGAGGCAACTATGAGACTTGTGAATGGACTCATAACTCTATTATGAGACCTAAAAATGGCTCATAACTCTGTTATGAGACCTTTAAATGGCCTCATAACTCTGATAAAATGAGACAATTTACAGGTCTTATAATAACAGAGTCATAAAAAGTCCATTTACAAGTCTTATATCTTAGGTATAGGGTATTTAATAAAATGTGAAAGTAATTACTCTTATACCTCAAGTATAAGATAAGATCTAGTCTTATACTTTCAATATAAGAGTTAATATTAATAAAATATGAGACTTTTTTTAAATGATTTTATGAAATGTGAAAAATTGTTGAAAATAAATAAATAACTCTTATACCTAAAATATAAGAGTGATTTTAGTCTTATGCCTACGTATATGAGCGAACATGTTAATATAATATGAGACTTTTTTACGATTTTCTTTTTAAATGTGAAAATTGCGAATTACTCTTATACCTTAGATATAAGAGTAACTTAGTCTTATACCTAACATATGAGAGGACTAGTTAATAAAATATGAGACATTTTAAATTTTATGCGTTTCATATTTTATAACTTTTTAAATAAAACATTTTAAAATTTTGTATTTTTTGAAGTTGATATTTTTGTAAATATTCTAGAATTTCATAAATTGGTTGTGAATCTCATTTTTTTTTTTCATTTATTTTTGTTCTTATTGTTATAGTAATAACAAATATTGTAAAGTTTAGAACAAATGAGTTGTTAGTTTAGTGGTTAATGCTTTGTTTATAAGTGTTTGGTCTCAAGTTCAATTCTCTCTCTCTACATGTATTTTGTTCTTATTTTTCGAAATTAAAAACGGGCCTGGGTCTACTGGGTGGGCGGGGCGGGCGTGGGTGGGTGGGTTCTGGAGTAAAAACAGGCCTGGTTCTGGGGCTGCTGGGTGGGCGTGGGTCAGGGGCGAAGCTGTGGGTTTTTAAGGAATTTTGAATCTCGACTGGGTATTTATGGGTTTTTTATTTAGCCCAGGGGCCCTAAGGTCCATAGCCCATTTTTCCGGTAGCATCAAGTAGGAACACTCAAAAATCTCTCTTGTCATGAGAGAACTTATCGTGTCCAGCATTGAATCCCCAGAATAATAAAAAGTTCAAAATCGAAGAAAAAACAACAGAAAACAAAGAGGAAAAGAAATATACCTCATAAACTGTTGTTTGAATGGTCGAAAAAACAAAGAATTGTCTGAAAGCGTAAAGAATAAAATACTCCCATTGTTTCAAAATACATGTCGTTTTAGACTTATTCACACATATTAAGAAACGCAATAAATACGTACTCTTTCTGTTCCATTTTAAGAGTCAAAAATTTCCTAAAAGACGTCCAATTTTAAGAGTCAAAATTTTAAAATGGAAAGTGGGTCCTACATGTCATACTCACAACAATTATCCACTAACTCTTCTTTACTCCACTTTCTCTCTCCTACCCAACTATCAACACTCACAACACATCACCTTTTCCTTAATTTTTGAACCCACCCATTTTTTGACTCTTAAAATGGGACGGATGGGGTATAAAAAAGACTTAATGTACCCCTAAAAGAATCCAACTACCTAGATAATTAAATGCTTAAAGAAGAGATAGTTCGCAATTAAGGAATGAGGATATAATTGGAAAATAAGAGCAAAGATGTCTTGGAAAATAGTAAAGCGTCAAATATTTTGAAACAAAATTTAACTTCTAAAACGTCATGTATTTTGAAACGAAGGGAGTAGAACGAGGGTTTGGTTTTTATAGCACAAGTCGTTTGGCAAATCTCACGGGTTGCCCCAGGGCGGATCTACTAGTGTGCCTACCATTGCCCAGGCAATGGTAAAAAAAAAAAAATTTTTTTTTTTTTTTTTTACATTTTGAGTAAATAACTTCATAACTGTGCGCCTAGTTTACATAATCTTTAGGTAGCTTAGTTGGTTGAGATGTTAGTTTTTTTGCCAAGTGACATGAGTTCAACTCCCACTAGTTGCAAATAGTTTCCAATTTTTTTGTTTTTTAAACTCTAATAGGTGAGGTTTCTTCATAGTTATTGTAAAATTCTTTTGATACCACTTAAAAATATTATTTTCCCTCTACTATGATTTTCTTTTTAAAAACATCAATGTAAAAAAAAAAAATTAAAAAAAATATTAACCATCACTTTAACTTACATTAATATAAAATTTCACAAAATCTTGTAAAAAGCGTGTTTTACACTAACTGTGTGTAAAACGTGTTTTTCAAATAACGGCTTAAGAGGGATTAAAAGACACGGTGGCAATTTTGTAAATAAGTGGAACTCATGAAAATCTCAGCAGGCACATTTTAAAACAAGAGGAGGCATTTTTCAATACTTCACAGCAGACATATTTTAACTCTAGAGGAGACACTTTTTTAGAGAAGGCATGTTTTAACTCTAGAGGAGGCATTTTTTTTTGAACTTTTAACAGTGCCTTTTTTTGAGAAAAAATAAGTGCCTGCTCTAGTTAAAAAATGTGCCTCCTGTAGTTTCAAAACATGCCCCCTGAGATTTTTTTGAACTTTTAACATTGTCTTTTTTAAAGAAAAAAAATGCCTGCTCTAGTTTAAAAATGTGCCTCATGCAGTATAAAAATATGACTCCTACAGTTTTAAAACATGCTTGCCCCAGTTTCAAACTCCAGTTTTAAAACATGTCTCCTCCAGTTTCAAAATATGCCTCTTTAGATTTTTAGTAAAAAAAAAAAACTCAACAGGCACTTATAAAAATGCATGCTTTAAACTTTAGAAGTGCCTCTTTGAAAAAAATGTCCGTTATGGTTTTACAAAGTGCCTGATGTGGAGTTTCAAAAATATGCCTCCTGCAGTTTTAAAATATGCCTCCTGAGATTTCATAAGTTTCAAATATTTACACTTATGCCACCGCGTCTCTTAAACCCTACTTGCCGTTATTAATAAAACACGTTTTACACTAAGCCTAGTGTAAAACGCGTTTTACAGGAGACTTACTCATAAAATTTTGTAGTTGTTCATGACATAAGCTTTCTTGTTCAAATTAAAAAAAAAATAAAAAAAATCTTGACCACTTATGTTTTTAAATTTGCTCATCATTTTTATTTCTATTTTGTCGATTTATCAACTATTATTGTGTGAATGATTTTTTCTTTACTAGCTATTTTTAAAATGGAGCATCGACCTTTTCCAATAATTCCCAAAATTTTACTTAGGGTAAATTACCTAAGTATTTTACTACCTCCGTCCCACTTGAAAAGGTTGAAGGTTGGTATTTCCTTTTTGAGTTGTCACACTTGAAGGGTAACTTTCGTCTTTAAGAAGCACTAATACGAGAGTACACTAAAAAAAAAAAATCGGGGGCGCTGCCCCCGAACCCCTGTTCATTTTAGTTTCACGGTATTTTTTTTTCTCGCAAAAAGTAGGCAACACCAAATGTTTTAGTGTAGATCCGCCACTGATTGCCCCAATCGCTAAGCGGGTCAGACGGGATCCATAGGTCGCCAATAAGGGAATTGTGCCTTCCTCAGATGGATGTTAGCTTGGTTATCTCCGCGCAATGATGAAACGTTTTTGGCGGTTGTTTAAATTTAAAGTGTTCCATAGACACTCGCCAACCGCATACACGTGTCAACCTCTAAGCACAGGGGCGGACGCATGTATAGAGGAGGGGGGTTAATTGACCCCCCTGACTTCTCCATTTATACCCACTTTACCCCTTAATTGTTTTTAAATTTTAACTTTAACCCCCTTAAAAAATCACTTGACCCCCCTCAAAAAAATCACTGGACCCCCCTCAAAGAAGTGAGCCAATCATACCTCGGTAAAGAGTTTGATCAACCTTTTTACCTTTTAAATCTTTGTTGAGTTTGTTGCCGGTAGCCATTGGAGTGTCGTATGCCTTTGCATTTTCTAGACAAAACTTCTTGATTAGATCCCTTGTATACTTGGATTGGTTGATAAATATGCCTTCACTCATTTGCTTGATTTGAAACCCGAGGAAGAATGTGAGTTCTCCCATCATGCTCATCCCAAACTTGCTTTTCATTAATTTCTCAAAACGCTTGCACAACAATTCATTAGTAGAACCAAAAATAATATCATCGACGTAAATTTGAACAAGTAATTTATGACCATTGTGTTTGGCAATGAAAAGAGTAGTATCGATTTTACCGCGAGTGAAGCCTTTCTCAATGAGAAACTTGGATAGTGTATCATACCATGCTCTTGGTGCTTATTTGAGCCCATACAAAGCTTTCTGGAGTTTGTAAACATGATTTGGAAATTGTGAATCTTCAAACCCAGGCGGTTGAGCTACGTAAACTTGTTCTTGGAGTTCACCATTTAGAAACGCGCTCTTCACATCCATTTGATATAACTTGAAGTTCTTATGAGTAGCGTAAGGTAGGAAGATACTTATAGCTTCAAGTCTTGCTACGGGTGTGAAAGTTTCATCATAATCGATTCCTTCTTCTTGCCTATAGCCTTGTGCAACCAACCTTGCTTTGTTTCTTGTGATGGTTTCATTCTCATCCATCTTGTTTCTGAACACCCATTTTGTACCAATCACTCCTTGATCATGAGGTCTTGGAACAAGAGTCCAAACCTTACATCGTTCAAATTGATTGAGTTATTCTTGCATTGCAATAACCCAATTTGGATCTTGGAGCGCTTCAACTGCCTTCTTCGGTTCAATTTGAGAGATGAATGTAGTGTAAGCATCAAAGTTTGTAGCTCTCCTTGTCCGAACCCCAACATGTAGATCACCAATGATGTTATTGATTGGGTGACCTCTAAATTCACGAATTTCAGGAGGTAAGTTAGGTAGGGTTGTAGTAACTTGAAGGTCTTCAATTTGTACATCTTTACCAGCTTCAAAATCATCAAAGTTAGGGGGCTGAACTGGTTCAATATTGAAAATGGGAGTGACACCAGGTGCAGCAGTAGAATTAGGCGCGTGAGTGAAAGCATCAGGTGCATTGTACGGTGCAACTGAATCTTCACTCGTTGCGCTATTATCAAAGTTCGGCGCAACTGATGTAGATGGATTTCCTTGAGTTGATGAATTCTGATCTTGTGTAGGCGCAACTGAAATAGGAGAACCTGTCTCAATAAACTCAACAGAATCATCAGAAACATTTGGAGCCAAATATGGCTCAAGGAGAGAATGTTCATCAAATGTAACATGTACAGATTCAACTATCACTAATGTAGATCTAAGCATGTCCTTTGTGTTCCATGTCTTCCCAGATGTCACGTACTCGGGTAAGGATCTTGTTGGTTGGCCTAACATAACATAGAGCTCGCGTTTGCGAGCTATGACCACCCCGATGAACAATGAAGAGCCGAGCAACACTAATTGTTACTAGGTTGATGAAGACAAACTTGTAATCTGTATGCTTTCTCTTCTTCTACTTAGACAATCTTTATTGGCGATCTTCCACCAAGATCGTATGAAGAAGACAAAACATTTTGAAAAAAAAAAAATTAATAAAATAAAAGATTGATGATCCGTTCGGTGAACCGAACGTGATCACAATCTTGATTGAGCAAAACAAGCCAAGTTGGTGGGACACTTGGCACTTGTTTGTTGGTTGCTTTTTTTTTTTTTTTTTTTTTTTTTAGCAATCCATTACAATAATACTCCTTCCGTCCCAGAAAGATAGTCTATTTTTTTCGTTGTTACTACGAGGGAACTTTGAGCAGTTATAAATGCTACTTATAATTATGTTAATGTGAATCTAAAAATTGATATTAATAGTATTTATATTGGTGTATCAAGAACAATTTCAAAAATTTCATTAAAATAATTAAAAGTAGCCTTAATTATTACTCAAAGTTCATTCGTAAAACCCATGAAAATAGGGGGATTATCATTCTGGGACAGAGGGAGTATCTTTTATATGCATATATTTACGTTCATTTATAATTCTATTTAAAATTTAGTAAAATAAAAAATAAATAAAATTAAAATTTATATTTTTTCATCTTCTATAAATAGAGGCTAATATTGCTATAGTTTGGTGCACAAAACATTCTCTTTTCCTCTATCGACATATCATTCTATCTATCTTTTTATTTTCCTAATTTCTCATTATTATCATGGATTCAGATTTCCCATTTGATTCAAACTCTCAAGAATACCTCAACTCTCAAGAATACCTCAACTCTGAAAATTATTCAAACCAAGAATATTATTCTCAAAATTTGACAAACCCCCAAAATTTTGAAAACTATCCAGGCTCTCAAATTTCTCCAAATCTCTCTCAGATTCCTATATCAGCAAATGTCCAAAGATCCCAAAATATATCCTGAAATTTATTTCAAAATGTTGAACAAACACAAACAAATCTTAAAAAGAGTGGGAAGTGTACTTGTTGGCTTGTGAAAGAAGAGTTGGCACTAATGTCAAGTTGGATTTGTGTTAGTGAGGACAGTGTACGTGGTAATAACCAGAAGAGCACTGTGATATGTGCACGAGTGACGAAATTGTTTGAACAAGCTCGATTGGAGAACCCAAAAGAATTAGTGAATGAAAGAAATCTAAATTCACTGAAAAGCCGTCATAAACGACTTAGCGATAATGCGAGCAAGTGGGTAGCTGCATACAAGGAAGCATATCGCCGGAGAAGGAGTGGAATGAGCAAGAAAGATATTGAGGCTGAAGCTCACACAATTTATGAGGCCGATGGTGGTAAGTTTACTGATTTGCATGTATTTGAGGAAGTTATGAGTAAACTGTTGGTAGTGGTGCCCTAGGCACGTTTAATAAACGTTGTAATTGTTATCATTTATTTCATATCAATAAAGAGATGTTTTGATTATTATTGTTGTTCATGTTTACTTATAATAATCCCCGTCCCTAGTACTTGTTAAGCACTAATATAAAGGCTAAATGATCATGGGATGATCATGTTAGATTTATGGGTACTTGTTTGAAACAAGGTACTGGACATGACCCGCTGTATGAGATTTGTGTCATGGTCTATGTCGAACATATATCTCATATTAGTTATGTCATTTGAATCCTTAGACATGAAGTTATTATAGTCTTCCATTTGATGAACGTTGTGTTTGACATATTCAAACGCTACCTTAACACGGTAGTTATAAAGGGTATGATTGGCATAATCGGATTCCCATTGGGAAGAATAATAAGCTAAATGGATTTGTCCCTCCACGGAGAGATGTCAAGCTTGGGCCCCTCGAAGGAATGATGTTGATGAAATGTTCGGCCGGACTCAAATGGATTGATTGGATCAATAGCATTTGAATTATCAACATATTCGGAATCGAGAAAGTATTGAACAAGACAAGTTGACTGTTTGACCATGACTTGTGTTCAATGACATCGTGGACAAAAGGATTGTGACATATTCTAAAGGAATGCGAACTTGTATCTAGTTATACTATTTGGGTAGATATGATGGTTTGCTAGAACCCAATCATATCTTATGGTTTCATGTTTGAGCCCATTGCCAACTTAGTATAATCCTAGAGGGTTACACACAATAGAACGAATCTTAAATAAAAGGACTGTATTGGAATTTAGGGTCGAAGGACCTCAAAGGAATTTTTGGAAAATTCTGGGTTTTCTGGGCAAGTGAGCGGGCGCTCGGTATGCACCAGGCGGGCGCTTGGTCTAGGCGGCAGAATATTTCCTAATTCGATTTGGGAAGGTTTTTGGCACAAGGTTCCTATTTGGAATAGGTCTTAATTGTGTATAAAAAGCCAAGTTCGGCCAGACCATTAGCTCTAGTGTTTTTGTGTGCCTCAAAAGAGTTTGAGAGGGTTATTATTTTGTTCCAAGACATCTTGGATTGAAGAACAAAATAATTCACAAAATAATTCCATATAGTTCTTTATTAAATTGTGAAAGTGTTTTCATAATTGTTGGTCTAGCAACCAAGATCAAGAAGTTTCTTGATATTCGTTCGTGGTGTGGATACCGCTAAAGGGTGAATTTTATCATCTTCAAAGTTCGTGAATTTTGTCCGTAATAAAGCTTCAAGTTCTCCACCAAATTCAAAGCTAGAATTCATAGTCATCAAGGGTTAGTTTTTCCTCTATTCATTATGTTGTATTTGATTTAATCATATGAACGGATCCATGGCTTTGGGTTTCATAAATTTTAAATGCTAAATTCCGCTGCGCATGTTACTTGGAAACCCAACAATAGTATCAGAGCCCCGTTCATGTTGATTATTTCAATACCTAGATCATGTTATGTGTATATAAATTGTTTATGTGCCTTGCATGATATGAATATTGGAATATATGATGTTTATGTGTTATGTGATTTTATGTGGTTTATTGTTTTGCAACTTTAATCGCACGATTCAATCGCAATAAATATTATGATGGATTCAGAATTGTTGATTATTAATTTTTGATTGGATCAAAGTTTTAATAATCGTGGAAAAATAATTTTGAGACAAATTTTCGAACTTTAAAATTCTGTACCATTCTGACCAAACAGGCGCCCGCTCGCTGGGGACCAGGCGGCCGCTTGCTTTCAGGCGCGCGCTCGGTCAAGACCAGGCGGGCGCTCGCTCGTCAGAATCTGTTTTGATTTTGGTTAAAATCTGAATATGGAATTTTCGATAAATTCAACAAACCAGTAACAGAACCATTCCAGACTTGTTGATCCGGAATGGGTTTTGGGTAGTTGGTTTGTGTGTGGATTTTGGGGTTTGATTTTCCTATTTGTTTTAGTCTTGTGATCCCTAGATTGGTTCAAGTTTTGGATGGCTAATCTGCGTTCATCGAGATTGTGTTTCCCAAAATTGAACGCAATCAAAGTTTCAAAGATAAAACGAAGTTAGAATTATGAAGAGATCATAATTGCTAAAATTGAGAAACAAAGTTCTTGATTCAAAGTTTGGAGATCCATGTGGAATTGTGGATGCAATTGGCCTACGTTCATCGAGACCATCTATTGCTTAGTTTCGGCCACATGGACTACTTTCTTGGTTTCTTGAATTAGTGCGGGATTGTGGTTGCCTAATGGCTTAGTTCGACCGCACTTCTTGTTGTCTTGATTTGGAGATAATGACCAAAGTTGAAATAGTCTCATCCTCATAATTATAGAGAAACTAATGACACGTAAATATCATGCTTAAATTAATGGAGATTAATTTAGTGGCTAAACTTGATGCGTAACATGTTTATATTATGTGCTCATAAATGTGTTATATGCTATATGTGATGAACCTTCAAAGAAAGTTTTAAGTCCTTCATTGCCATGCCATGATTAAACACTTGTTTATACATGGGTGATCTTGATGTGGTTCCCCTCCGCGAGGTGCATTAAGTTTATTCATGTATGAGCAAGATGAGGTTTATTAGTTTAATGTGGGCTTGCCTCCGCAAGGTACATCAAATTGAATGGTTCCTATGCGTTTAAAATGGTTGGACTTAATTAGGCGTCAAAACGGTTTTGGGCCTAGGCAAAAGATGAGATTAAACATGTTTTTTGAAATTGGATTTCTCAAAGAATCTCATAAAAGGATCTAAGAATCATATGGGATATGATTGACATGATTGTCTACCTAATTAATTTTGTTTTGAGCAGTCCGCCTCCGTGGACTCAAAAGTTAAATTAAAGTTAGATCTTAGCCCAATTAAATTATATTATACATTGGATGTATATGAAGGTTATATAATTTAGTGGGAGTATTTTGTTTTAAAATACATTAATTATTTTTTTAATGAAAAACGGGTACTTATTAAATTTTGGAAATTTTGCATATTTGTAGATAATGACTACTAACACTCAATCAATTTCGTTGCGATCGATCCTTGAGAAGGATAAGCTCCAAGAGAATGGTACGAACTTTATGGATTGGATCCGTAGCCTAAGAATTGTTCTTAGACAAGAAGACAAGTTGTACATTCTCGATGGGCCTCTTCCTGCTGAACCAGACACTACTGCCCCTAGGGAAGAAAGAGACAATTACAAGAAACATCGTAATGATTCTAGAGATGTAAGTTGTCTCATGCTTGCTACTATGTGCTCAAAACTCCAACAAAGTTTGGAGCATTTGGAAGCCTATGAGATAGGCGTGGAGTTAAGAGCCATGTTTCAAGAAGAACAGCTAGCAAGAGAGGTATAAGACCATTGTTGCATTCACTACTTGCAAAATGAATGAAGGGCAACAAGTGAGTCCTCACATGCTGAAAATGAAAGGTTATGTAGAGACTTGAGAAACTTGGCTATCCAATCCCATTGGAGCTAGCCACGGATCTCATTCTTAATTCATTGCCTAAAAGTTATAATCAGTTTGTGATGAATTATAACATGCATGGAATGGATAAGAATCTCTCCGAGTTGCATGGATGCTTAAAACTACGGAGATGAAGATTGCGGAGAAGGTTCTCCCGTGCTCTTAGTTCATGATGGGAAGAAGGCTGGTGCCAAAGGAAAGGGTAAGAAAGTTGTCAAACCCAAGATAAGCAAGGCAAGTGTTGCCAAGGCTTCTGAGGCAAAACCCGATTCACAAAAGGATGCAATTTGTTTCCATTGTCAAGAGATTGGTCATGGAAACGTAATTGCAAGGCTTTCTTGGAAGAGCAAAAGAAGAAGAAGGGCAGCAAGGCTGCGTCGACTTCAGGTATCTATATGATAGATATTCTCCTTTCTACCACTGATTCTTGGGTATTGGATACCGGATGTGGTTCTCACATTTGTTTAAATGTGCAGGGACTAAAGAATAGGAGACTACTTAAAGAGGGTGAAGTAGACCTACGCGTGGGAATGGAGCAAGAGTTGCTGCATTAGCCGTAGGGACTTATGAAATCACTTTACCTTACAGATTAATTCTTGTTTTGAACAATTGTTATTATGTTCCGGATTTAAGTAGAAATATTATTTCAATTTCTTGTTTGGATAATGAAGGTTTTAAGTTTCTTATTGAGAATAAGAAATTTTCTATTTATTTAAATGATGTGCTTTATAGTATTGCTAATTCATTTAATGGCCTTTATATCTTGGATGTCAAGAATGAAATAATGACAATGTCTATCATGTAAATAAGAAATCTAAACCTAATGATGTAAATCATACTATTTATGGCATTACCGTCTTGGTCATATTAATGAGAAGCGTATCTCAAAACTCCATGGGGACAGACTTTTGGGTTCATGTGACTTAGAGTCATATGACACTTGTGAGTCGTGTCTTCTTGGAAAAATGACTAAGACACCTTTTACCAAGTTGGGTGAAAGAGCAAGCGACTTATTGGGGTTGATACATTCCGATGTATGCGGACCATTAAGTAGCAATGCTAGGGGAGGATTTCAATACTTCATAACCTTCACTGATGATTATATTAGATTTGGGTATGTTTACCTAATGAAACATAAGAGTGAAGCATTTGAGATATTTAGAATATTTCAAAATGAAGTAGAAAAACAACTTGGCAAAAGTATTAAAGCACTTCGATCAGATCGTGGTGGAGAATACTTAAGCCAAGAATTTGATGATCATCTAAAGAATTGTGGAATAGTTTCACAATTGACTCCACTCGGAACCCCACAATGGAATGGTGTGTCCGAGAGGAGAAATCGGACTTTGTTAGACATGGTTCGATCAATGATGAGTCAAGTTGATCTTCCAATATTCTTTTGGGGTTACGCTCTAGAACCGCTTGCTTCACACTAAATCGTGTTCCAGCTAAATCGGTTCAAAAGACTCCATATGAGATGTGGAGCGGGAAAGAAAACTTGTTTATCTTTCATGAAGATTTGGGGTTGCGAAGCTTTTGTCAAAAGACTTGTTTCTGACAAACTTGCACACAAATCTGACAAATGTATTTTCGTGGGATATCCAAAGGAAACTAGAGGATATTACTTTTACAACCGTGAGGACAACAAAGTGTTTGTTGCCCGAACTGTGTCTTTCTAGAGAAAGAGTTTCTCTCCAAAGAATTAGTGGGAGTAAAATAAATCTTGAAGAAATTCAAGACCCAGAAAATAAACATTGAACCAATAGTGGAACAAGAACAAGAACCACAAGGAGTTGTGGAACCTGTTCAAATACACAAGTAACTCGCAGATCTAGTAGCGTTACGATCCGAGCCCCGAGAGATATGGATTTCTCGTAACGGATAGTAATGAGGTGGAAATCATTGAGAATGATGAACCGTCAACCTACCAAGAGGCGATGTCTTCTCCTGATTCGGACAAGTGGCTTGGAGCCATGGAATCCGAATTACAATCCATGCAAGACAATCAAGTTTGGAATTTGATTGATGCACCCGAAGGTGTAAAATCCATAGGATGCAAATGGGTCTTCAAGAAGAAGACTGACATGGATGGGAAGGTTCATACTTACAAGCTAGACTTGTAGCGAAAGGTTATAGGAAGTTCATGGTATTGACTATGATGAAACCTTTTCACCCGTAGCAATGATCAAGTCTATAAGAATTTTGCTTGCCATTGCCGCATATCATGACTATGAATATGGCAATGGACGTCAAAAACGCTTTCCTAAATGGGAAAACTACAAGAGGATGTGTATATGACACAACCAGAAGGTTTTGAACAAGATTCTAAGGTATGCAAATTGTAGAGATCCATCTATGGATTGAAGCAAGCTTTCTAGGAGTTGGAATCTCCGTTTTGATGAATCGGGTCAAAGAATTTGGTTTCATCAAGAACGAAGATGAGCCTTGTGTATACAAGAAGATTAGTGGGAGCATAGTGTTTTTCCTTGTTTTATACGTGGATGACATATTGCTCATTGGAAACGACATTCCTGCACTTCAGTCCGTGAAGACTTGGTTAAAAAAGTGTTTTGCAATGAAAGATATGGTGAAGCCGCATATATACTTGGCATTAAGATCTATAGAGATAGATCAAGGAGCTACTTGGTTTGAGCCAAAGTACATACATTGACAAGGTCATTAGAAGATTCCGTATGGAAAATTCTAAGAGAGGCACCTTTCCCGTGTTACATGGAGTTTCTCTAGCAGGACTCAATGTCCTAAGACAAACGATGAACGTGAGAAAATGAATGATGTTCCATATGCTTCGGCAATTGGGTCCATCATGTATGCCATGATTTGTACTAGGCCGGATGTATCTTATGCTTTGAGCATGACAAGTAGATACCAATCCGACCCTGGCGAAAATCACTGGATAGCTGTAAAAGCGATTCTTAAGTACTTGAGAAGAACTAAAGACTCGTTTTTTGATCTATGGAGGAATGGAAGATGATCTCGTAGTAAATGCTTACACGGATGCAAGTTTCCAAACCAACAAAGATTATAGCCGATCGCAATTGGGTTTTGTGTTTATGTTAAATGGTGGAGCTGTAACTGGAAGAGTTCCAAGCAAAGTACAACCGCTGATTCTACAATAGAAGCTGAGTATATTGCTGCATCGGATGCTGCAAAGGAAGCTGTTTGGATTAAGAAGTTCATTACTGAACTTGAAGTGGTTCCTAGCATTGCTAATCCAATAGACCTTTATTGCGATAATAATGGTGCTATTGCTCAAACAAAGGAACCAAGAGCACATCAGAAATCCAAACACATACTTAGACGTTTTCATATCATTCGAGAGATCGTTGATAGGGGAGACGTAAATATATGCAGAGTACCTACTGATGACAATGTTGCGGACCCGCTAACAAAGGGACTTCCACAAGCTAAACATGATGGTCATGTTAGGTCCATGGGTATTAGATACATGGGAGATTGGGCCTAGGGCAAGGGGAGATTGTTGGTAGTGGTGCCCTAGGCACGTTTAATAAATATTGTAATTGTTATCATTTATTTCATATCAATAAAGAGATGTTTGATTATTATTGTTGTTCATGTTTACTTATAATAATCCCCGTCCCTAGTACTTGTTAAGCACTAGTATAAAGGCTAAATGATCATGGGATGATCATGTTAGATTTATGGGTACTTGTTTGAAACAAGGTACTGGACATAACCCGCTGTATGAGATTTGTGTCATGGTCTATGTCGAACATATATCTCATATTAGTTATGCCATTTGAATCCTTAGACATGAAGTTATTATAGTCTTCCACTTGATGAACGTTGTGTTTGACATATTCAAACGCTACCCTTAACACGGTAGTTATAAAGGGTATGATTGGCATAATCGGATTCCCGTTGGGAAGAATAATAAGCTAAATGGATTTGTCCCTCCACGGAGAGATGTCAAGCTTGGGCCCCTCGAAGGAATGATGTTGATGAAATGTCGGCCAGACTCAAATGGATTGATTGGAAATCAATAGATTAATTATCAACATATTCGGAATCGAGAAAGTATTGAACAAGACAAGTTGACTGTTTGACCATGACTTGTGTTCAATGACATCGTGGACAAAAGGATTGTGACATATTCTAAAGGAATGCGAACTTGTATCTAGTTATACTATTTGGGTAGATATGACGGTTTGCTAGAACCCAATCATATCTTATGGTTTCATGTTTGAGCCCATTGCCAACTTAGTATAATCCTAGGGGTCCACACAATAGAACGAATCTTAAATAAAAGGACTGTATTGGAATTTAGGGTCGAAGGACCTCAAAGGAATTTTTGGAAAATTCTGGGTTTTCTGGGCAAGCGAGCGGGCGCTCGGTATGCACCAGGCGGGCGCTTGGTCTAGGCGGCAGAATATTTTCTAATTCGATTTGGGAAGGTTTTTGGCACAAGGTTCCTATTTGGAATAGGTCTTAATTGTGTATAAAATGCCAAGTTCGGCCAGACCATTAGCTCTAGTGTTTTTGTGTGCCTCCAAAAGTTTGAGAGGGTTTATTATTTGTTCCAAGACATCTTGGATTGAAGAACAAAATAATTCACAAAAATAATTCCATATAGTTCTTTATTAAATTGTGAAAGTGTGTTTCATAATTGTTGGTCTAGCAACCAAGATCAAGAAGTTCTTGATATTCGTTCGTGGTGTGGATACCGCTAGAGGGTGAATTTTATCATCTTCAAAGTTCGTGAATTTTGTCCGTGATAAAGCTTCAAGTTCTCCACCAAATTCAAAGCTAGAATTCATAGTCATCAAGGGTTAGTTTTTCCTCTATTCATTATGTTGTATTTGATTTAATCATATGAACGGATCCATGGCTTTGGGTTTCATAAATTTAAATGCTAATTCCGCTGCGCATGTTACTTTGGAAACCCAACATGAACATCCTAAGTGGGAGTTAAATCTGGATTGGAATGCAACTCGCATCCGTGATGAAGACGAGGAGGACAATGAAGAAAGCCGTGGAGCTCGGAAAGATCAAGGACAAATGAAGACGGGGATCATTCAACCCCTTAAAATCCAGAAACTCCAATTAGTGATGCTTCAACAATTTCTCGTCCGAAGGTAGAAATGCTGCTAAAAGGAAAGGAAAGGTAAGGCACACCATCTTCTCATATTTCTGATGAGTTTACTGCAGAAATTCGTGCGTTGAGGCTCACAAGAAACAACGAAGTTGAGCTGATGAACAAACTGGGAAATGATAAAATTGAATTGGAGCGTAAAAAAGAAGAAAGAAAAGCTAAGAAAATGAATGTTATGATGTTGACTGCATTGGTAAATAAAGAGCACTTGTCCCCAGAAGATGAAGAAATGAAGCGTCGTCTAATGGAAATTGTATTTGGAAATTGATTGAATATGTTTTCATGTTATTTAAGTTCATGTATTGTAGGTTTTTCATGCAATTTAAGTTTATGTCATTTTAATTATTGTATCTTTGGTTGTTTTTATGTAATTTGAATTACTAAGTAATTGTCATTTCATTGTTGTCATATTCTACTTTAAATTGCAACCGTCCACTTTTACATTAATTCATATAAATGATTCAGAATCCATGTGCCTTTATTGATTTTGTCTTCTTCAACATTGAGTTGTCACATCTGCTTTACAAAATAGTTCACATAATCTGAAATTCACGTGCCTTCTTTAATGGTTCCTGATCATTTCTTGTCATCTTCTATCTAGGCTTCTCAAATCACTTTTATCATTAGAAATGGCAGACATGTTTTTCAGAATTCACGTGGATGCTACACATTTTTGATCATTTTTTGTTATCTTCTACCAAGACTTGTCATGTCACTTTATAATGCTTATGGCAGACATGCTTCAGAATTCACATGGAGGGCTTCAGAATTCACATGGATGCTTTAGAATGCTTTAATTATTAGGTTTGTTAAATTTCTATAAATTGATCCCAAATTTCTATAAATTCATCCATAATTTTTTGCTATAGACACATTCCACTTCTGAAATGTCTTCAAATGAAAACTCATCCCAAAATTCAAGTTCTAGTTCTGACTCATCCCAATTTTCTTGAACTTGATGAATGGGAGGCAAGAATTATTCAACAAAATCGACAAATGGATCGCATCATCGAAGATGTGATCATTAATATTCCCACTTTATGCTTAGATTCCACAAATTTAACTAAAAAGGCAAGAAGGAGGTTTATTGAGAGAGAACGGGAGGAAGGTGCAGCTCGTTTGTTCAACGACTATATTCTGACAATCCAACCTACACCAAGCGGATATATTCCGTCGCAGATTCCGCATGTGTAAACATGTTTCCTACGTATAGTGAGAGAAATCACTACTAATGATGAATACTTTCAACAAAGGCAAGATGCTACAGGTAGACAAGGTCTTTCATCATTGTAGAAATGTACGGCAGCCATGAGGGTGTTGGCGTATGGGACATCAGCGGATGCGGTTGATGAATACCTACGAATAACGAAGCCGTAACAAGGAAATCTCTTATGAGATTTGTAGAAGGGTAATTTCAAACTTTGGTGAGGAATATCTCCGACGACCTAATGAAAAGATGTGGCAAGATTACTTTACGCTGGGGAACAACGGGATATCCAGGCATGATGGAAGTATTGATTGCATGCATTGGGAATGGAAGAATTGTCCTAAAGCTTGGGCTGGGCAATTTGCAGGAAGAAGTGGAAAACCAACTCTCATTTTGGAAGCTGTTGCATCATATGACTTGTGGATATGGCATGCATTCTTCGGACACCAGGTGCAGGTAATGATATCAATGTACTTCACATTTCTCCTGTTTTCAATGATATTTTGGAAGGTCGAGCACCAGAAGTTAGTTACGTAGTGAATGGTCATGAAAAAAATGGGATATTATCTCACTGATGGCAATTTATTCCGGCATGGGCTGCATTTGTGAAATCAATCACTACTCCTGTAATTCAAAAGCATAGGTGTTTGCTCAATGTCAAGAAGCTGCTAGAAAAGATGTTGAAGCGAGCTTTTGGAGTTCTACAATCTCGTTTTGCATTTATCAACGCCCTTGTCTTCTTTGGGATCGTCATAATATTGGAAGAATAATGATAGCTTGTATCATCATGCATAATATGATAGTAGAGGATGAACGAGACACATATCAACTTATTATGATCCTACAGAATTTCAGAATGATAAACCTACAAATTGTCAAAATACAGTGATTGAAGAAGATGACGATATATCCTTTCAATACGGTACCGAACGAGTTACAAACTTATCGACATATATGACTAACAGGGCACAACTTCGCAATAGAGAAGCTCACAAAGCTCTTAAAGATGATTTGATTGAGCACATATGGCAAAAATTTGGAAATATAATTGAATATGTAATTTTTTATTTATTTATTTTGGAATTTTATTTTCGTCATGTATTTGTAACGAGTGAAATGGAATTTTAAGTATAATTTTCAATGTTTATATGTTATTTATGTTCGTCATGTATAGAGCTATTATAAGATAAAAGAATATAAATTGAATTTGAAAATACATTTCATAAAAGAAATAAAGAAAAATGAGAGTTAATTTGGGTTGGGTTGGATTGACTTAGATTGTGAATAAAGGATGAAAGAGAAAAAGTTGATTGGGGTTGTAGATTGTGTAGGTGGAGGAGGAAAAAATAGTATTTTTATTTGTAGATTGGGTTGAGTGAGATTGTTGATAAAGATGGTCTTAAGAAAGCACGGGTTCATGAAAAGGATAACCCGAGCAAAGTCAGCTCGGGCACGCCCATTTATCTCAATACCAAGCACGAGCTCTGTCACCGGCAAGACTGTTCTTCGTCATCCAAAGACATGATCCTAAACTATTTATACTTGAGCTCGGTAGTATCGAGAAACGACCAAGGCTGCCCCATCTCGGCAAGGAGTAGGGCACATGTAAAAATCTCTTTAGAGTCCATATCTATCAAGGAATTACATACTGATTCTTATTCAAGTAGACACCTAACCAGCTTAAAGACCTCACGTGAGAAGGAATCTCAGTCCTTATCGAACTCAACTACTCTCCTACTTCGGACATAATCTTGGAGAACAATCTACCAACCAGTATAAATAGGGGTCCTAAGTCCACAATTCAGGTCTATTCTCTTTTGCATATTCCTAGAGTATAAAGTTTGGTTTTCATCATTTTTTAGTCACTTATTCTCACGCCCCAGGTCTTAGCCAAGACCTTCAGGCGAGTCGTTTGTTCATTATTTTCAAGCTATGGAAGATCGTCCAGATAATCCTCCGTGGATCCGGCATCATTTGGCTTACAATTTTAGCAGATCACTTCTTGTACTCACAACATATCTTTTCTTATACTCACAACAATATACTCTACTATGAATATATTTCATATATACTCCCTCCGTCTCATTTTAAGAGTCAATAACTTTTTGTGTTCAAAAATTAAGAAAGAGATGTTTTTATTATAAAATCAAATATAAGGTACATAGAGTGTTTGACTTGTGAGTATAAAAAGTGGGTAGGAGAGAGAAAGTGGGGTAGGGAATGATTAGTGGATAGTTGTTGCGTGTATCATGTATAGGGCCCATTAAATTTAGGTATTTTTCTTATTCCTTTTTTTCTTGTTCCATTCTTCTTCTGTTTTTACTTTACTCTTTCTCCTTAAGCACACAATCCCCATAAATGGGACATGATGTGGTTGCTTCACTATATTGAAGTCGACCAAAGACTTATCTCCGTACGTTTCAACCCTCTTATCCCCAATCTCTTTAATTGGTTAGCATAAGAAGAACTTAAATTAGACTTAGAACACACTAATAGCAAGACCGGCCTTAAGGCCGAGCAAGGGGAGTGCCTTACATCTTTCTGTTCCGTAACCTAACCCCCGAACCTCATCTCCGAATCTCTGGTTTTCAAAGGTAAGAAGGTTTTCCTCGCGTTCCATCATAAACGTGGGTGTCGATTTTAAACAATTAGACTGTCAAAAGGAAAAGTCTGTCCCCTAAACTTAGTCAGGTTTGTCTCAGGCGTCTACAGGTAGGTGGTGGCAGTGGCCAAATTTTGGGAAAATGATAGTGGTGGTGGCTGAAATTTGGGAAAATGGTAGTGGTGGTGGTTATTGACCTGTTATTGATGGAGGAGTGGGTGGAGATAATAATAGCTACCTTGATAACAAGTTTACATCCATGCCCTTCTCTTTTAAAGAAAAATTACTAAAAAATCCCTCACATGACATGTACATGACTATTTTTTGTTAAATTTCTGACTTCGTTACGAATTAGGGTGCAAAGTGGGATGAAAGATTAATTAAAGTGTTACTTTAAATACTTTCATTTGAAATAAATATGATAATCGTTTATACATCCAAACTAAAGGCTAGACCACATCCCAGGCACGTAGGATACATGAGTCCAGTCAAGAAGGTGTGCATACATCCATCTTCACATGAGCAACACATTCACCTTGAGTAATCGAGCTTATGTGTGAGGTGAGTGACCACGTCTATCACATGAGTATGGAGGGGAGATGGACTCTGAGTAGGAGGTGGACAGTAAGAAGATGCTTCTACCCCTACCCCTACCCCTACCTTCGCCTCCGCCTCCGCCTCTACGCTATGAAGACACCTCTGGCTTTGGCTTTGGCTCTGGCTCTGGTTCCGCCTCTAGTTCTGAAAGATGCCTCTGTGTCTAGCTTTGAGAATATACCTCTGCCGCTAGCTCTCAGAGGAGCCCTCTGCATTTGAATCTAAGAAGATGCCTCTGCTTCATAGCCATCATTCCCAGCCCCATGCTTTTGGCTCTCATGATCAATCTCTCGCAGCAAATATGACAGCGACGATTCGAGGTTGTATAAAATGATATCATTTCTACAAAATCATGTTAGGATTTATAAATTTAACATAAAAGAAACAAGAACACTCAAAAATATTATGGCATTAGTTTCTTAAGCTATCATACACACCTAATGATACAAGTTGTGGCTCAATTTGTCAACTTAGTCCATCTGTGAAATTTCCTGCAACTGAAAGAAGAATGTGTCATTCTATCACCATGTAGTTGCTACTATTGAAGTAGAAGCAAATGATTGTTTTGGCAGTTGAATAATCTCTACTTAGCCTCATGTGGCTAAGTACTTCAAAAACTCGTGTCATTCTTGGTCTTAAAGTACGATCCATAGCACAACACTGTTTAGCCAACTCTAGCGCGATTAATATGTTATCCCTGTTCTTCCTATCATCGTACAATTCCCTATCTAACGCCTCCACCATGGTCTCCTTACTAAGTGATCTGAGATTACTCATTTAGATACCTCATATGTCCCGTCTCATCATCCTTAAATTTAACCTTTTTTCTTGTTACAATTTCTCCAAGGCTACCCCGAAGCTGTATACATCACCCTCCACCCTCTGCTCCTTTGATTCATAGTTTTCAGGGGCTAGGTACCCCGGTGTACCTTTTAACTCCCGTACGAATGTGTGTGGCTCCTTCTCCCATTGATCTCGAGATTCCAAAATCCAGCCAACTTGGCTTTGCGATTCTCATCAAGTAGAATATTTGAAGACTTAATATCCCTATGAAGAATAACTTTAGAAGTACCAGAATGCAGATGCTTAAGAGCTGCAGCAATTCCATTGCTATTTTCTAGACGAGTACTCCATGGTACGAGCCTAGTCACTTCATCATGTAAAAGGTCATGTAAGCTTCCATTTTCAATCAGTTCGTATACAATATAACCATGTCCTGAAGCAATGCAGTACCCTAGAACTCTGACTATGTTTTCATGTCGAATTCTCCTAGAAGTCTCGTCTCATTTACAAATTCCTTATATTTATCACCGGCCTCTTCCATTTGGATGGCCTCTATTCTGCATTTTTTTTATTGCTACCATACAACCTCTTATAGATCCTTGATAAACAGTTCCCTGACTGCCCTTCCCTAGGATTCTTTCTTGATCGAAGTTATTGGTTGCATCAGTCAATTCATTGTACGTGAACTTCTTGAAATCAGGTAACTCGTAGCCTAATGAAATCGAAAAGATTTTCTTAAATTATTTCTCCTTCTTTTTAGCCATTCACAAAGCAAACAATAGTCGCGATTAAACAAACAACGACAGCTGCTGCAATGAAAAGCTTCTTTATACCTGCAGATGTAGAGAAACAACTTATATCATTGCTTGTAAATGCTATAAATAATTCTGAAATGGATACTTAATCATGCTGAAAATATTATTAAAAGCATAAACTCATTGGAGGACCTATAATTGAATGGTTGTTTATAGGCTTTGGGCATTGATCAGTTCTAAATAAAGCTAAAACCCCACGCTAAGAGAGTTTACATGGCTGTGAAAAAGAATGAAAGATTCAACTTGAGTCATAGTTGTATACTTACTACTACCATATATGATGTAGGAGAGCAGATACGAAGAAACACGAAGAATCCATCCCAGCGGACCACCGAGTGCCCGCCTGCTAGGAACCAGGCGTCCGCCTGGAATTGATTTCAGAACGGGCAATATTTCTGTCGGCTTGAGCGCTCGCCTGGTCACCAGCGGGCGTCCGCTTCGATTACCTGGAGGAAAATTACTGTTTCGCGCTTTTATCAGTTTTGGCGCAGACCCTTGGGGATATTTTCGGGTTTATTGTTTGTTTTTAGGGTTATTATTTGTTAGAGTATAAATACTCTTTTCTATTCATTGTTTTAGGGTTACAACTTTATTTTATCAATTGAACATTTGTTCTTGGAGATTTATTTCTCTTTCTTGGTGGATTCCAAGTTATTTGTGTTTAAGGATTCATTGCTTGTGAGTTCTTGTGATTAGTGCGCTAATTACGAATCTATCGCTTCCGTGCTGCATCAGTTGGCATCAGAGCAGGTCATATCCTGTCTTTTGCATCACTGATTCGTTATGGGGGATCAAGGAGCAATAAAAGGTGATATCGAGGTATGACCACCGCTATCACCACGCTATCGTTGTTTTAAACAACGCAGATCGCTGCGTTGCAACCGCTCAACAGGGTCAGAATGTTAATCAGAACCGTAGGGGTGAGAGAGACAGGGTTGCTCAAGTTCGGGATCCAGTTTGACGTCCTCAACGGGCAGAGAATCGGGATGATGAAGTCCAGTTCTGAAGAAGAGGTTGTTCATGATGAAGAACCAGATCAATGTTAATAATCGACACCGCCATGATTATAGAATTAAGGATGATTTCCTTATTTCTATGGAACCATGGGGATTGAAGATTTCCTAGATTGGCAGAATGAGTTGATCGCTTTTTTGAGGTTATGGAAGTACCTGCAAATAAACAGGTAAAGATGGTGGCGATCCGATTGAAGAGTACCGCTGCAGTTTTGGTGGATAAACTAGCAGACAGAGACGACGGCAAGGAAAGGGGCCAGTTAAAACTTGGAGGCGTTGAAGCAGTTAATTTCTGAGAGGTTTTTACCGGCGGATTATGAGCAGATCTTGTATAAACTGTATCTCATTGTGTTGCAGGGCAAGAGAACATTGATCAGTATACTACTGAGTTTCAGAGGTATCTGCGCTGCGCTGGTTGAGATCGAAGAAAAACCGAGGATCAGAAAGTTGCACGCTACATCAACGGTCTGAAATTTTCGATACATGAGAAGATGAGTTTTGCATCAGGTGTGGACCTTGACGGATGCTTCCACGCTGGCTTTGAAGCCGAACTTATGGAAAATTCGGGTTCGACAAAATTTTACACCGTTTCGTAAATGGAATCAACAGGTTGTTCTGAAGCAGGGATTGACAAGGAGAATGGGACCAACAGTTAAGGACCTAACTCCACAGGCTAAGAGTACAGACAACACTAGCAGTTCCATAGGGAACAAAGCTCCAGTACAGAAAACATCAAACCCTTATGCCAAACCAACAGGGGATAAGTGTTTTCGTTGTGCGGACAGGGTCACAGATCCAACGTTTGCCCCACCCTGCGAACTGCTGCGCTTTTGGAAGCGGAAGGGAAGGAGGAAGAAGGCGACACTAATGAGCACGAGGGGTCGAATTTGCTGAAGAGGAGTCTGGGGAGCGAGTCGGATTTGTGCTTCAACAGATGCTGTTATCTTCCAAGGATGAGCACAACGGATAACGGCGGGATATTTCTGTCGGCTTGAGCGAGCGCCCGCCTGGTCACGCCAGCGGGCGTCCGCGTCGATTACCTGTAGGAAAATTACTGTTTCGCGTTTTTATCAGTTTTGGCGCAGACCTTGGGGTATTTTCGGGTTTATTGTTTTGTTTTAGGGTTATTATTTGTTAGGAGTATAAATACTCTTTTCTATTCATTGTATTAGGGTTACAACTTTATTTTATCAATTGAACTTTTGTTCTTGGAGATTTATTTCTCTTTCTTGTGGATTCCAAGTTATTTGTGTTTAAGGATTCTTGCTTGTGAGTTTCTTGTGATTAGTCGCTAATACGAAATCTATCGCTTCTGTGCTGCGTTGCTAATTACGAAATCTATCGCTTCCGTGCTGCGTCAATATACTCCCTCCGTCCCAGCACAAGTAGACTTCTTTCCCTTTTAGGCCGTCCCAGAACAATTGAGACTGCCCAAAATGGAAATGTTTTAATATATTTATATTCAACCAACCTCACCATTTAACCCCACTCATT